>OY754961.1:75587464-75838655 GCA_963576555.1 Ferdinandea cuprea | reverse complement strand
GAATAAAGCCTTTTCAATTCAAAGTGCGAATTTGTTCAGTAAATATGTCAATCACTCGCATACTTACTTTGTTTTACCTAAGACTTCAGGCTTTTGATGCGTAGAAATGACAAAGTTGTGTATGCATAGCTTTTACGTGACTTGGTTGACGAAAATGTGTGTGTGTGTGTGTGTGATACGTTTTTGTATCTCTCATGAATCAATCACTTAAGTTAAGAAATGTCTCAGGAATTTTAAACTAACAACAAAATTAAAATGTCAAACCTTTCTTTTTAAGCTGATGTTGCTGCACTGAACTTATAGTCCATTGTAGGATATTCTTCTCCATAATAAGGCCTTGTAGAAATTGGATAGCGAAGTATCTTGTGCACGGTTCGAACCGTTCCACATCAGGACCGCACAACGTTTGTGACTAAAATTTCCATTCAGCATTTTTTTGCTCATTCAAGCTTATTAGGCTTTTTATTATCAGCTGAGGGGAGCGTCGCCACAGTCAGTTTCTATCTGGAAGTGAATGAAAAACTCATCCAACCCTGAACTTTAAACATTTGTTTGGCGTCGTCATAAATGGCTTGGTATTTTATCTAATTTATGAACCTGAACATTTGGGCTACTTACTTACTATTTTGTTTATGGTTTTGTTGTTTGTGATTACTCTATCTTAGTAACAATGCGAAAATGGCATACATAGGGCTAGCGTGAAGGGTCGGCACCAAAAATTTGTTACAAAAAATTAACCTTTAGATGATTGATTGTTTCATTTAAGATTAACATAGAATGAATTTCAAAAGTACAGCTTTCCTCCTCCCTATCCCGGCTTCAAAATCAGAGCTTTAATAATTCATTGGAGGATCTCCTTAATTTTCTATTAGCGCTGCCAATGATCTACGCAAATAATTGATAAATTCTCAACTAAAAATCGAATTTTGTAGTTCACAAAAATTCTCATATAAATGGTAGAAAAAAAGTGGTGAGATATTATTTTAAGATTATTAATAAGAAGCCTTTACCCCTCCGTTAGTAAGCTATAAAATCTGAAAGGTGAAACCATTACAACGTTGAAAGAATTTCTAAAATCGATAGAGTAGTAGAGGATATAGCTCATATAACCTTTACTCCTCCCCCTTTATTCTTACCCCTTTACACACCTTTAAAACCTTTATAGATAACATATCTATAAACGAAAAAAAAAATCAAGAAAATCGGATAAATATTTATCGAGTTATGGAAGGACTTTCTTCACTTTGCTTTTGGTGGCGCGTACAGTCCGGGGCGGACCACGGCCTCAACCAACAGCCCTCAGTCCATCGCTAGCTGCCTCCAGTTATGCTCACGAAGTTGGTTGAGGTCGCACAATAGGAAAGCGGTGCGCCACCTAGGGTGGGGTCTTCCTCTGCTGCGTTGTCACTCAGGAGTGGATTCGATTGTCCATACGCTCCACGTGTCCCAGTCATCTCAGCCGTTGTATTTTTTGCTTTTTGACCAGGTCAGCGTCAGTGTATAGTCCGTATAGTTCGTCGTTCAATCTTCTTCTCCACACTCTATCGTCACAAACTGGACCGAATATCACCCGAAGAATCTTTCACTCAAAGTATCCCAGAAGGTTTTCATTCGCTTTTGACAGGGCCCATGCTTCTGCACCACACAGCAGGACCGGGATGGTTAGCGTCTTATATAATATCTCCTTGGGTCTATGCGAGAGGGCTTTACTTCTTAGATGCCTTCTTAGCCCGAAGAAACAGCGATTGGCAAGAGTGATTCTTCGCTTAATCTTTGCGCTGATGTCATTTAAGTCTTTAACTACTTCAAAGTTGCATCTGTCCATCGTGAAGTTTACCCGAGTCGCCGAAGTTGAGAGTCGTTGACAGCATATACATACTTCGTTTTGTCCTCATTAACAGTCAGACCCATCTTCGTCGCGTCCGTTTCGATGCTTGCGAATGCGCCACTGACAACTCGCCGCGTTCTCCCAATGATGTCAATTTGAAAAAAATGTACCTTTGGTGTTGGCTTGTGAGTTTCGTACAATTGCTCGAAGAACGATGTTAAAGAAAGTACATAATAGCGCGTCGCCTTGTCTCAAACCTTTTTCGACATCACAGAGGAAAAGGACAGACCTTGTATTTTATAAAGTAGTATGAAGATGTGGCTTTGGGTCTTTATCAAAAGACTGTGGGAGAATGTTTGAGCCCTAGATTTCTGGTCACGAAGCATGGCGTAATGCGTTACCATATGATACCCATTTTGCGGGGCAGTCGAGTTTTTAGTCATTGTTCCCGGGAAGTGTCCTGCCACAAGCAATGTCTTGCAACTGTCCCCGACATTGAATTTATTCTATATTTTTCTTATTCAGTCAATTTGAATCAGTTGGAAACGGTCAACTTTAAGTCATTGTTCTCTACTTAGAAACATGGAGAAGGAAGTGAAAGGTTGGCAATGTGTGCGACCTTAGCGGTGGCTTCTTTGCTAGAGATGTTGCGCTCAGGAAGCCATGTGCATTGTTTTACAATGTCGCGTTATAATGTCAATGCTAGCTATTAGAATATAAATACCGCAAAACGAGGCTCCAGAGATGTCGAGAAAGAGCAAACCACCACGCCTGCTTGATTGATGCAGAAATTTGAAGGAGAATACTTTCTTCGAAGATCTGTGTGATCTAAGCAAAGTAGTTGTTCGACTATCACCGCACTGTTCGATAGTGGTTCAGGGTTTGATTCTACTACCAACTCCTTACTGGTTATCCCATCTGACTTCACTCCAAGAGTTTCGAAAGTTGTGCGAGGTTCGATTTTATCAGTCCCACGCTTTCCTAGCCCTGTGAACATTTCGGGAGGTCTTGATTACAGTCACCTTAATCTGCTCATCCCACTGCAAAACCAGCGGACAAATTTAGGTCTCCCTAGCAAGACTTTTTTGATAGGTCCGCCTTACAATAGACCCTTAAACGCTTTAAGTGTGCCTTGGACCATACTTTGAGGGCAGCGACTTTACCTTATGACGTTTGTTAGTTTATGGCCTCTACTCGATTTGATTATTTAGATATACAGTCAATTCAACTCAATTTGAATACCTAAAGTTTTTTTATTCGCTGCACCACTTCATGCGAAAGTCTGAAAAAACATCTTAGAGTAACAACTGTCATGAGTAACGCACACACTATATCTTAGTTGGAGAAGCTAGGCTTTAGGTGCAGTATGGGTCGTTTAAGACTAATATTATTTTTTGTTTTTAATCAAGAAACTAACTGGCTCTCGTATATAACAATAACCATTTCTACTGTGTTTAAAAGTGTGTACTGTCAGAGATACTAAATAAAATTCTGTCATCTGTCAGCTGTCATTTTGGTTACTTTTCTCCGTCGCCTATCGCTGTCAGGTTTCATCTGGCATCTGTCCCAACCAGTTGTCATCTTGCACCTATCCCTATCAGTTGTCATCTATAAACTGCTATCTGTAATATATTATCTGTCATCTGCCATGTTTCGTGTAAGCTAGCACCTGAAACTATGTATTAATTGGCACTCTTACTACTAGGGAAAGTATTGTTATCAATTTTTCGCCAGCTCTACAATAATTTACTGAGCGTTAAATATAGTAGCAGATTAGGGTTGAAAACGTCGATAGCATTATTCGCCGAGAGCATAATGAAGGCAGTTTTTATTTTTATAATAGAGTGCAAGACGGTCAATAATTTGGTAAATATTATAGCCTTTAATGCTATCAAATATTATACATACATTTGGATACGTTGGCCATTGAATTGTTTGGCAGAAGAATGTTGTGACTTTAGAGAAGACAACCTATATTTTTTCAGTAGGGGGAAAGCTGAGCAATAAATATGACATAAGGTCATCTCCATTTAAAACGGCTACCCTATATTTGCATTATCAGAAAATTGAGATCTTCAATTTGACCTTTAACTTGATGAGCTGAGGTGTTGTCGAAAATCATGCTGCTTAAAATAGGGTTAACAACCCCATCCCCATTTTAAACCGGGCAACCTTATATATTTTTGTTTCAATTTCAATTTCAACCATGAAACTTATGAGATAAATAATAACAAAAAACAACCTCACCGGAAGTGACCATGGCCCGCTGGTCTTATTTGCCAAATAAAAAGATGTAACACCCACGTGCTTAAAGTGAATATAAAGCCCACAACAAAAAACCACGAACAATGGAATACAAAGGGCGATTTTTTTAAAAATCGAATAAAACACTCGAATTTGCATCAAATATTCAATTTTTTTTATTGTAATCGATAAATAGGCCTTTGCCATTTTCATTTTAAATCGTGTTCGGCTTGCCCACATAGACTAACGACTTTACATAACAACACAAGAAATAATCATTAAATCACATGATCTTGGCGGCCAACTCACAGGGTCATTTCGAGAGATAAGCTTCGTCCTTCAACATTTCCATTGTTTCACGAGCTGTATGGCATGTGGCACCGTCTTGATGAAACCACATGTCAACCAAGTTCAACTCAGCAAACTGGGGCAAAGAAAAGTCGTATATCATGGCTCGATATCGTTCGCCGTTGACGGTAACGTTTCTTACAAGGTCGTCTTTGAAGAAAAATGGAACGATGATGCCACTAGCGAATAAACCACACCAAACTGTAGTCTTTTCGGTATTCATCTGTAATTCTTGTGTGGCACATGTGGCTGTTCATAACTCCAGATGCGACAGTTTTGCCTATTTACGTATCCATTGAGCCAGAAATGAGCCTCATCGCTGAAAACAATTTTTCGATAAAACAGCGGATTTTCCCATTTTTCACAGAGCACGAAATTTGATAATAAATTTCTATAATTTGCAATCGTTGCTCGTTTGTAAGTCTTTCCATGATTGAATGGCAGAGTGTACTGAAAATTTTCACTTACCAGTGCTGCCAACCTAAAAAAATTGGCTCTTAAAAAATCACCCTTTATATGAATGGGAAGGCACGTTGCCCCCCGCATTTGGAGTAGGCGCGAAGCATACTTTGTTTATATCCAAGGAATCTTTCTATATACCCAACCTCGCGCCTATTCTAAATCCAACATTGAGCCGAAGAGTGACAAAAAAGAACTATGTATGGCAAACTTTTGAAGGAGTACAGTCTCTACATATTTGGTTAAGCTTCTAATCCTTCATCTCTTCAACTACAGCTTTAAAACGGGTTTTTATAAATTGTGGGTGTGGCAGTGGGCGTATTTAAGAAACAATTTAACACTTTACCAATACCCTAGGATGTTCCAAATTTCATCTTCCTAGCATAAATTTAAAGGTCTTAAAAGTTGATACGGACGGACGGACATACGGACATTTCTAAATAATCTAAGGTTTTGGTCCTGATTATAAATATAGGGTCCGCCAAACAACTTTTTTTTTTTGAAAATGCTATAAAAAAATCTACTGAATATTTTCTCAAAATTCTTTTTTTATTTGAAAGTACAATCCTTCCGGTTAATAATGGAAAATAATTTCATTCAAATGGCTGCCTCGGCTGGCCATGCAGTAGCCTACACGATCGGTCCAATTTTTAAGCACATTATCGATTGTGTGCAGCTGTATTTCACCAATGGCTTCACGAATATTGTCCTTTAAAGCGTCAATTGTCTCTGGCATGTCGGCGTAACACTTATCTTTTACGGCACCCCACAAATAATAGTCCAACGGTGTCAAATCGCAGCTCCGCGGTGGCCAAACGACATCAGCTCTGCGGCTGATAATGCGATCTTCGTAAACAGGGCGCAAAACATCGAGTGTAGCTTTGGCTGTGTGTGGCACGTAGCGCCGTCCTGTTGAAACCGAATGTTGCCAATATCCTCCTCTTCAATTTTTGTGAACAAAAATTCGTTCAACATGGCCCGATAACGATCGCCATTGACTGTAATGGCCACTCCTTGTTGTTGTTCAAGTTGTTGTTGTTGTTCAAGCGTATACACAACCATATTCGTTCAGCGGAAGGATAAAACTAATTATCTGTCAAATCAGACATGAGCTAAGTGTTACCATTCGCGAAATAAGCACTAGTTGAAAAAAAAACGTTTGATGGCGGACCCTATATATATACTTTTAGGAGTCTACGATCAATATTAAGGGGTGTTACAAACTATGTGTCAAAATTAATATACCCTTAGGATAGGGTGTAAAAACAGCATGCAAATTTTAATTTTATGAATATTTAATGAATATTTAAATAATTCAGAGCCTGCTTTATGGCAGGAAATGCTCAAAGATTTAAAAGAATAAAAACCTCTACAGACAAACTGTGGAGGGAAGTTGTAGAAAAATGCAACTGTTCACTCGAGTTTCATTTTATTTTTTTTAACAATATTTTTTACCAAATCTTCTTTTGTTTAAATGATAATTAAATGTTAAAAACTTTATTGTCAAACATTGCGGCAAGTCGCACAGCGATTCATACGACATTTTCACCATTAATCGCTCGAAATTTGCCGCTCAATAAAAGGCCACCTAAAAAAAAAGTCAGTAACACCCTGTGTAATGGTGGGAAAAATGTGCGCTTCAAGTAAATTTTCGTAAAAAAATGTTTGCTTTTTTTCATGTTTGCCTTCTATGCAGGTGCCTATCGACAGAAGACCTGTCACTCAATACAAAACAGTCACACTTTCACGTCAAACCCCTTCAAAACGATAACCCACTAAGTCATAGGGGTTCATTTGCAAAGACCAGACCAGTCGTTACGGACGATCTTGTCACTATTTTGAAGTTAAAAGCAAATATTTGGATCATATAGGTACAATTGGAACACGCTATAAAGGCAGATAAGATAAATAAATCATAAATTAGGAGTCTTATCTTTTTTTTCGCTGGGAAGCAATAATATGTAGTGTTGAATTTTTTAAGTGCTTCGGAGAATTTTACCTCCGCAAAGAGAGTAACTTGTTTTTGCAAGTAGGTGCGGGTGTTGTGCTACAGATAATCTCCTGCAGTTTTACTTTCAATTTAATGAAGCTCATGGTAATAAATTTTTATAATCTCTCGCAGTCCCATTGGCGCTTGCGAATGTTTTGAAAACGATAAAATTAACTGTTGTCGTTTTGTATGCTTTTAACTACTTTTTTATGAAGCGTATTGTTGGGTTTCATTTTTTTTTAAAGCGTTGAGCGATAATTCAGGTCGATGGAAATTTGTGTTTGTGGATGTATGTTATGTTGAATTTTTCGGTTGCGTAATTGTTTTTTAGTAATTGTTTGTTGGCAGTACTTCAGGGTGTCGGTCCAAAATTTGAATATGTGCATCGCTCTATACCTGAGATCGTATTCCAGGTATAGCGTCTCAAACGTTTTCCTCGAGCTCGTCCAATAGACGATGTGGACGCAGCTCCAGGGAAAATAATCGAGTTATGTCAAGTCGCTTGATCGCTTCGGTCAAATTGATGCTAGTCCCAAAATTTATGCTTCACAACTTCGAGCGTTGCGGCGCTTGTATGGCATGTAGCGCGTATTGTTTGGACCACAGCTCGGATATATCGATGTTGTCGAGTTCTGGCCACAGAAAGTCTGTTAACATTGTTCTATACCTGAGATCATTGACGGTAATAATGTCAAATTCTTGATTTCTAAAGAAATAAGGTCCGATGATGCCGCCATGCGATACACTGTAATAAACAGTCAATATTTGTGGTTGCAATCGTGATTGGACGAACACTTGTGAATTCTTTTTGCTCAAATAAAGGCAATTTTGCTGGTTGACATAGTCGCTAAGCCAAAAATTGACGTCGTCCGATAAGATGATCCGGAACTCCGGCCAAGATTTCCTGCGCCTAATTAGAGAATAAACGCCTTTGTCTATGTTCGCCCGACTTTAATTCCTGCGTTAGGATGTACATAGTTTCAAATTGACAATGACCAATTTAGCTGACCGACGCCAAAGCGACATTTCTGGGTCTTCTTCGATACTGACCGTTTTTTTTATTTATTTCATTTCGCAACAATCTCTCTCTGGTTGGTGGCTTAAGATCCAAAAGAGTGAACTCACGCTCAAACTGTTCCACAGTGCGACGAATTGCCTGCGAATTAGAACTCGTTATCAAGGCTTAAAAGTGTTTTGTTTAGCTGAAAAGCGTTTTTGAGAAACAACTGCGGGGTTGTTGTGACCCTTCAAGAGGTCGAATATCTTAATCATATAACCGCAAGACTTTGTTAACTATGTTCGAAGCAGAGTTGAGAATATATGCTTAACCTAGTTAGCCAGCAAATTAAAAAGTCTTTCTGGTGCTGTGACTTTCGAGAGAGAGAGAGAGTTTGGGTTCTGAAGCTGAGGAAGAAATATGCTTTCAGGTGGAACTAATATTTCGCATTCGAAGGACCTGTTGAAAAACCACGCTATTGTGGTCCTGCACTGTAGTGGACAAATAGAACTAATCACCAGAAAATTTCAACTTAACAGAGACCCTCTGGATTCGAATGGTTACTAAATTAAGAAACTAAATATTTTCAGACATTGTCAACAAATAATCTGAGACTAAATGTTCAAGTTGGCGAAGCCTTTTCGTTTATTTTTTGTTCTTTAAACCGTTATGGGATGAAAACTTAGCTTAACAGATTTTAATTTTAGACAGATGAAATAGTTTGGTGGTAACTTTTATTTGCCATACTTTCTTGTATTAAGTATGAAATGCCTCCATATATAAATTTAACCTCGAATGAAATTAGGGTCTCCGACAGAATATACGTTGAGGAAAATTGTCCGTTCCGACGGATACTTCGCTAGGGCCGATTATGTTGATAGAAGCTTTTGAGTTTGTTAACTGACTTAAAGTGACAAACATCGAGAGGGAGGGAGAGAGAAAGAGAGGGAGATGAGAGTTTTTGACAAATGCTGCACAACTTTAAATACTATTTAAATTTTGTTATGTGTAAGTCTGACAAGGCGACAGGATCTATTCTTTTATAAGGTGGTGGAATCTATGATACCTTGCTCTAAAGTAAACTTATACAACTTATCATTTGGATATATTAACTACACTAAACTTCTTCTTGATTTGCAAAGTTTGCCAAGTATTCATGAATACCAGCAGAAGAACCAGACGAAGCGGGAAGCCTGAGCCTTGAGCCTAACATATACCTATAAGCTAAACGTTTCAGTCCAAATCTGAAAAAAAATTATTCAAAATTTTATTTCATTATACAATTTGGACTTTGCCATCAGTTTGAAAAACACTATCATTCAAATAGCCGCCTCGGGAAGATTGGCAGCACACGGTTCTTTTGAGTTAATTTTTAACAGCTTTTTCGCTCATTTCAATTGATATCTCGGCCATAACTTGAGTAATGTTGGTTTTTAATGCCTCTTAAGTTCGACGATTATTCGCGTTAACACAGTGCTTTGCGTAGCCCCATAGAAAAACGTCTTACTGTGTCAAATCGCGTGATCTTTGTTGGCCAATTGACGTCGCCAAACCGTGAAATTACGCGACCAGTAAACTTCTCACGCAATAAAGTCATAATTGGTCGTGTTGTGTGGCTTATTGCCTCGTCTTGTTGGGACCACATATTGTCCAAGTCATGATCTTCAATCGCGGACCAAAAACGATCGGTTATCATTCGACCATATCGCTAAACACTCTATAGCTATGACTTGACAGAAAACTGTGAACAATTTTACATTTTGTATCAAATGACTTTTCAATATCGAGCACGTACAGCACGATTTCTCTTTATAGTATTTGCAAATTCGTAAAATTTGATGGGAAGTACTAAAACCAAACTGTTCCTTTGGAAAAATACTTTTCTTAAAAAAAAGTCTTCGACTGTATTATGTCCTTAGCAGCCTGCCGATTTCCGCAGAATCCGTATCGGATAATCCGAGCCTATTTGCGTGTTTCCGCAGCAGACGAAGGAGGAACGCCCTGCTTAATTATATTAAATCCATAGATCTTTTACTGGCGAAAAGTTGCCTAAGGTACCCTGTGTCTGCCAAGATTTGACCAACTTAGACTGGCAGATCTGCCGCTTTTTTTTCCTTAATAGTTCCCCTTATCACGCAGAGGGAAGGGTTGATGTCTGCAACCTTGCTATTAATAGCAGCCCTCCTATTCTTGCAAGGATGAGCTTGCCTATTACTCTCAATACCGCAGTGTTCTGACAGCAAGCACAGTCTCACTCGGTTCTGACTGTATAACGCCTTGAGCATGGCTCGACAGCTGCAGACCAGGCTATCGATGTAGAAGGCGATATCTCTTCCGGATACCGATCTTATTTCCAATAGCTCGCCAGCCCTAAAGACAGAACTACTTGGAAGACACTACTTGTCGTATAGTCACTCTCAGTTTTGGATCTTCTAAGAAGATACCAGAACCCGTTCCTTCCGCTGTTTTCGAACCAACTATACAAATCGCAATTTCGATCGATCTGATTATTGCATTTCTTTGACAATCCTTTCTTTTCGGATAAAGTTGGAGCTGCTACACATAAATATATTAGAAACTAATTCTGCAATAGTGATGGACTTTAAGCCAATCTAAAAAAACTCCCGCGGGACTGACTTTCTGTATTTACGTGGTTGAGAAGCCTACTTCTGTGGTTTTGAGCAACTTTTTTGACTTCGTCTTCAACCATTTCAATATTTAGATCTCTATGCAGATCAGCGTTGCCTATGTACCAAGGTGATGTAGTTAATGCATCCTTAGTACTTTAATTTGGAAAATCTGAATTTTGTTTAAATTTGTTTGACATGTGCATGCCCACAACTGGAGCCCGTAGGTCCATACTGGTTTCAGAACTTGCTTGTGAGTATCTCCCAATAAGCCAATACATTTTACTGTAACGCATGTTCAACTCGTCTTTTTTTTTCTTAAAGTGCGCTTTCCATCGCAGTTTAGGGTTTAGGAGTCATGCCCAGATATTTGGCTGTGTTTGAATATTCCAATACATTGTTGTTAATGTACCTTATCTGCCTAACCTAATACCCGTTTGAAGCTTTTTTTTTTGCTACTTTGACAGCTGCTCGCACAGCAAGAACAGCTGTGTCATTTGCAAAAGTAGCTATAGCAGTTGCTCTTCTTTCAGGCAGATCGCTTGTGAATAGTAAGAATAGAACTGGACCCAGCACACTGCCTTGAGGTACACCAGCTTTAATTTTTCTCAATGATGAGTACTCTGTCCCTTTTTTTAATTCTGAAAGAATCGATCTGATATATACGACTCCAGAATTGTCGCATACTGCTTTGGTAGTTGCCTTTGTAGTTTGTGGATCAGACTCTTGTGCCAGACTTTATAGAAAGCTTGTTCTATATCAAGAAATATTGTAGAGCACACATTTTGCTCTTAAAACTGTAATATGATATGAAACTAATCGTAAAATACATTTAAGCACCAATAATACCTTGGCTTGTTAGACCTACGAACATACGTGTCCAATTTAAAAAAATTAGGCACAACAAATTTATTTAAAAAAAAAAACAATTAGATCAGAACAGTTTCACGATGTCTAGTGGCAGTTCGATGTTTTCCAGCCGAACGCTACTAACGAATGTAATTTTAAATTTTCGGGTAGGTGCATTCAAAGCAAGCCTTAAATGTGCGTTTGAATTCCTGGTTGGATGTGCTCAAAATAAACTTTGGATAAAGGACACGCCAATTGTGAAAAAAATGTTCCGTTTTTAAAAATTCAAAAAAGGAGGAGCAGATTTGGGCCAAAACGCAGTAAATCTACTGCTATATGAGTAGGGTGGCAGCCCTGGTTGCTGCATGCATGCGTATGCTCTTGACTGTTTTTAAAGAGGCAAAAAATGAAAACGCTTTTATCTCTGTTAATCAATAACTCATAGATAGTGACAGCTATTGACTTGAAATGACTTGAGTTCGACCGTTTTCATTTTACGTCATCTGACAATAGATTTTTTAATTTTTTTAAAATGTATCTTTTTCTTTTGAAAAATGTATCAACTGTATCAAAACAGAAAAATTAATTTTTTTAATTCTTTAGTTGTCTTTTCTAAGTTAGTAGTTTCTTGTATGAATAAGGCGTACTCGAGTTTACTTGGGTTTCTTGCAGTAAATTCGAAAGGATTTTTGGAATCACCATATAATATAATAACGCACTCACGCTTCACAGGGGTGTGATCTAAGAGTCATCACACACAACACTAGGCATTGGGAATTCGGTTAAATTTGTACTCAAACTGTAGACAAAAAACCTAAACACTTTTTTACCGTCTATTTCCTACAAAGATTCGAAGAAGTGTCTCGCTAAGTATTTCCTACGACTACCTGAAATTGCCTCGCATTCACACAATATGTGCGGTATATACTTAACAGCGTGTAGATCACCACAGAATCTGCAGATGTCTGTATCTGACAGTTCGAGTCTCTTTGTATGTTTTCGCAAGAGGCAATGCCCTGTCAGCATCCCTACTAATATTCTAAGCTTATACCTGTTAACTTTTATAAAGTCGTGAAATAGCCATAGAGCTTTTGGAATCGTGTGTCCCCCAAGACTTGGTTGGCAGTCCTTAGCGTTATTTCGTCAATAGAACCCCTGATTAGTCAGATGGTTGGCTTTATGTCAACAACCTCACCACTATTGAGTAGCCCTCCTATTGTTGCAAGCGCATCAGTCTGTCTGCTCAGTGTCCTGGCACGCAGCACGGTCTCACTCGATTCTGATTGCATTTCCTGACTATATCAGTATTGATGTTTATTGATTCCATAGCCGTAAGTGCGGCCCGGCCTAGCTGTCGATGTAGATAGCAATATCTCTTTCGGATATCGATCTCATCTGGATTTGCTCAGCCGGTGGCCGATTGTCTTATAGAAACTCTTAGTTTGTGATCTTTTGAGAAGATCCCAGCCTCGTATCCTTCTGTTGTTTTCGAGCCATTTGTAAAAATTGCAATTCCTTTTGATTTGTCATAAGCATCGTCACAATAATCACTTTTGAAACTATAGTTTCCTTGGTCGTTGGAGGATCCGGATATTTTCGACAATTCCACCAAATGATTTTTTTTATAAAAGTCCATGTTAGAATTTTAAAAATTATGCTAACATACAAACTTATTCTTAAAATTGTAAAATTGCAAAACCATCACCAATCTATGACAACTAGTTAATAGTAACATAGAGAGCAACTTCAGTCAGTGTCGTGAAATGTTCTGAATGTGATGAAAACGAACAATTGATACTGCAAGATTAAAAAATTTATTTGAAAAAATTGAAAACAGGTATATGACAAAACATAGAATTTGCAGATTTTTGATGAAAATTTAAAAATGTATCAAATCGGTGAAAAACCGAGAAAAAAATATCTACAGTATTGTGCAAAACCTAAGCAACTTTTCCTACTCTCATGTAAAAAGTTGTCTCCCACTTTTAAAAATACTTCCCGGTAAACTGTAAATATATTTATTTACATATTTGCAAGTGTCCTCAAAATCACCCAAACAAAGTTTTTAATTTTCATTTATTAGCAGGAAATAAAAAAAACTAAATCAAAATCAGTTCAAAAAGTTTGCTAAACAGTTCTTGTTGTTACCACAAATATAACACATTTTTAAAGTTGGTTTTTTCATGACGCAATGTGTAAAGTTAATTTTGCTCAATTGTGGGTAGATATTGCGATCGGGTTGTCATTCACAGTCATTTTCAATATGGAGCGCGCTAAATATGATAAAACCTTCAAATTAAAAATAATTAACCTATATAGACAAAGTGTATTACTGTCAAAATTGCTTAGAAAATAATAATGTAGGAGGAAGGCCGCGTAAGACAACTGTTCGGGGGGGATAGAAAAATAACGAGATTAATCAAATCAAATCCCTTTATTTCCTCTCGGGAAATATTGTCGACTTTGAATTTGAACGTTGACTCCAGTACGGTTCGTAGACGGGCTCTTGAAGCTGTTGAATTGAAATAATCTTTTCTTTAAAACACTTTATAGGTTGAATTTTGCTAAAAAAAAGTATATTTATTAGTCAGTCGGCAAGTGGAAAAGTGTGTTATTCAGTGATGAATGTAAATTTAACCTGTGGAACACTGATGACATACAATACGTTAGGCGTACGCCCAAGCAAAGACTTAATCCACGCTTCTGTAAAAGCATGGGGGTGGAAGTGTTATGATATGGACATGCTTTTCTGGTTATGGTGTTGGTCCTTTTCATGAAATAGGGCGCATAATGGATCGTTTTGTTTACAAGGATATTTTGGAAAATGTGATGCTGCCGTATGCCGAATGGAAGTTGATAAATTTATTGAAAATTTACCAGCCAGCAGCTATTATTTCTAATTTAATTGAGTCGATGCCTCGTAGATGTGCTGAAGTCATAAAAAATTAACAAAATATTAAAAGAGTTGCTTAGGTTTTGCACAATACTGTATGTATCAAATGTTTGCACAAAAGCAAAAATGTATCCAAATTCATACAATGGTATCATTGTATGTTAACGCTGTTAACAACACATTGATAGCACATTCAATTTCGTATTAATTAATTCAGTATCCTCATCTGCGACAATTTACATGTGTCGACCCTCGTCACATGGAAGAACCTGAACTTCTACCGACGTACCTATCGACCTGAATTTCACCGGGTTCAATACACCTCTGTGATAAGCGTTATCTCTGAATAATTGTTTAGAATGTTGTAGACAACTTCTGTCATTCAAGATGAAGTGCAAAACGAAATAAACACGTCGCTAGACAAGTTTCAAACACGTTTGCTCTCCTAAAGTATGGATGCTACCTGCACATTCGCTAGATACATATGTACTACGCAATTCAAAACAAGATCGCATACTACGTCTTTAAAATCGTTCACGACGAAGTTGTTGCAAATTGATTCCAAGGAGGAAATACATCTACGGTTGCACAAAGTCTATAAAAACAAGTTTTCAAGAACAAAGTACATATACGTCTGAAAAGTCTAAACAATGTATTGGGTTACCCATCTCAATGATCTCACCCGAACCTACCACAACAACCACCTATTCCTCTTTATTGTGCTTTGTAACTTTCCATCATCTATAATTCCATGCAAACAAATTCGGGCCAGCAAAACAAAAAACAAATGCCAATGCCTCTTTCTATCTGTTTACATTGTTTTTTTTTATTTATAATTTTAGACAGAAAAAAACGTGTTTGGCAATCAGCTGTGCCCGATTTTTGTCTGCCATTACACAGAGGAAACACCCCAGCTATAAGTAGCATCAAACTCGAACAAAAAAATAAAAGCAAATCCAAAATCATGCACACACAGTAAAAAAAAAATCGATTCAAGAAGTCAAACAACAAAGCGGAAGGTCACCCATATTCATTCTTCTCATTCAAACGTAAAAAGCAAACAAAAATTCCGCTCACACTTTGTTTGTCGCTTCGCTTGTCCCCCACAAAACAACAATTTTAAAATCTATAACAAATATTTACGCATATTGTTGTTGTTTCTTTTTTTATATGACAAAAGAAAAAAAAAATCTGCAATCGCAGAGTGTAAAAAATAATAACCAAATCCGTCGCCGCCGCCTCTTCCTCAAAGCAACAGAATAATGAACAAAAATGTTGTACTCACAATTTTGGTTGTTTTTTTTTTTTTTTTGCGATTCAACGAGGAGGATTGCCCGTGAATTTGTTAAACATACTATCGCACGTTTATTAACAATATAAATAAATGAACGTAATTCGATTGTGTTGGCAAGATAATTTAATTACAATTTTAATAAATTAATTCAATTAGAATAATTCAGCACCTCTCGCCGCCGATACCGTCTACCGACACTTGTCATTCGCACTACGTTCGCGTAAAACAAACTTCACGTTCTCTCGACAAAACTCGATGTAATTTTTTTTTTCCAATTTTTTATCAATTTTTATTCTCCGATGACACTCGGTATTTGGATTGCTTTCTCTTGAAAAAAATACAAAGAAAAAAAAAATGAACAATCTATTTTATTTTTTTTTTTTTTTGATAACAAAAAATAGCAGGAAAAACAAATTGAAATTCCGACGACGACGACGATGAGAAGGCGTCCGACAGTAAAAAAAAACAAAAATTCAACGTGCACTTGCACACTCGACGACACGTACACTTAAACTTATTAAATATATTTAGTAGTATTGAATGTGTGCGACTGCATTTTGACAACTTCTTTTTGGTCTAGAATTAGAAATTCGATGGGAAGCGGAATATGACAAAACATAGAGGTGAGTGAGAAAAGATAGGCAACAAATTGCGAAAGACAGCTGAGAATCGGGCGCAAGACTGAACGACAGCTGGTGAGGTTTTTTGTTTGGTGGTGGTGAATCGTGGTAGGTTTTTGAATTTGGGCTTGCTGTCATGTCGGTCGGTCGGTCGTTGAGAAGTCTACAGTTTGAGAGAGACTGGGCTGGGTGAGGGTTGCAACATTGGATGTGGGGAATTTTGTTGTTGGAATTTAATTTTTCAATTGTTGTTCTTTTCGAGCAAAATTTAACAAAAAGAAGAATGTCGAAACTGTATCTTTACCTTCGCTCTCTCCGTCGATTACCACTGAAGCTGCATTGTCCTTTCAAGCGCACTCGGATCCTGGAGTTAGTTTGTGTGCTTTCTGTAGTCAAATTCTGTCAAATTCACATCTCATTTTTAAACACGATTCTGCCGGTTGTGTTGCCACATATTTAACATCTGCTTAATACAATTCTGATGACGGGCGATGGAAGCCAAGTCAGTGGAAGCTAGCTAAGAATAAACTCCTTACCAAACATAAGAAAAGGCTACAGTCCGCTTGGGGCGAACAGTATGATACCCTATCCTTATCCCTATGTACCCCAAAGAAAAACAGCAGTAAGAAGATGGTGGATAGCATTTTATTTAATTCTACGAAATTTATAGAAAAAAAAATATTTAAAAAAAACGCCTCCAAAAAGTGGGTGTGGTTAAAAACTTTTTTATGGGCGATATATTGGAAAAAATTATGGCTAAATATATTGTTAAACATTTTTTCTCGATTTCTATGAAAATTTTCGAAGAAAACAGCATTTTAGTGAAAAACGCCCACAAAAAATAGGCGTAGCAAAAACTTTTATATGACAAATTTATATCGATGGGCAGTACCTACATATCTTGTGAAGGTTGTAAAACTTTATCTCTCTAACTTAAGCTTTAAAACGGTTTTGAATGTATTTCGAAAATTTTAACACTACCATTTCGGAACTTGGGGAGTATATGTTCCAAATTTCAGCTTACTAGCATAAATTTAAAGGCCTTAAAAGTTGATACGGACGGACGGACATTGCTAAATAGTCTTAGGTTTTCGTCCTGATCATAAATATATATACTTTTAGGGGTCTACGGGGTGTTACAAATTATGTGTCAAAATTAATATACCCGTAGGATAGGGTATAAAAATGCGCGAGGTGTAAAATTTATTCCAATATCTATATTGCCACATTGAAAATTAAAAAATTATTGAAAATTTGTCCCAAAAAAATAACCCCAATTAACAGAAATTTTTGTGTTGTTGTTGACCCAATTGGGGCCATTTTTCATTTTTGGTTTGAGGCCATTTTTCGTGAGGCCATACATAATGTAGCCGGCTTTGATTGATAAGCGTTACTGACGATATAAGTCAGTCATTAGATAGGGATGAATTAACTTTTTTTGGTGTAGCTTGACTTTTAAAAGGGCTCCGACGGAATTAAGCATGCTAATCTACGTAAAAAAGCTTTTGTAGCAATATAACTTTTCACTTGGTGCTGCCAAATTACTAGCAGTTCAAGTCGGTGGAAACCTATCAGTTTTCTCAAGAACATTACCGGTGTCCCTCAAGGTTCTATACTTGGTCCTCTTTTTTTTCTTCTATGTACAAATGTTAATGAACTTCGATCTAGAATTGCTCTTCTCTTTTGTATGCAGATGACGTGCAACTATAATTCATCTGCCCTCGCGGACTTATCGAACATGACATTTTTTTCATCAACGAAGGCTTAGGGAAAATAATGCACTGGTCTCAACGGAATGGTCTTATTTTAAACTCCAAAAAGTCAAAATGTCTGGTACTATCAAGAAATATATTTTCCTCCTCCGATACAATATTTTGAGACTGCAAGTTGAATTCATCCAAAAATCATTGCATTCTTTTACAACTCTACAAATCAACAACTATTCCTAAAAGAATTGAAATTATAAGCCAAGTTGAGTTGTTAGGGAGTTTTGTTCTGGATGGTTGTATCCTTTTTTCCCTACATATGTTGGTTTGACGAAAATCTGAAATTGGCATTATAATTTGGCTGAAGAACTGCTCCTATCGATGAGTTTAGTCTAAAAAATAAGCGTATTCAGCCGTCTGTACCGGAAAGCCGGACAGTTAAGCTTGATTTTGAAGGCAAAAGCTTGAAAAAGTATTGTTTTATTCTCTACCATAGGGAACCAACTCAAGACTTAAGCCTTTGATTGGTGTAAGTAAACCTGAAGCCATGCATAATGTGAGTGCGCACAAGCAACGATTCAAAATTTACCCACGAAATAGTTTGTTAGACTGTCCGATCCTTTTTTAATTGTGAAGCCTACAATCTTTGGACCGATTACTTGCAGACGTTTTCGTCTGTCGCAATATTTTTAAGTGAAACAGTTTTTTCCGGGGATTATTTCTGATAAAAAGTCAGCTCATCTCGAATTATAGGCAGTAAAATATTATTCAGCATGGAAAAATAATCGGACGATAAGCTGACGCGATAAGGAACCACGAGCGAATAAACGGTATCGCTTGTGTGTGATCAGTGCTAGGACTTACCCTATGACTTACTCTATCAAAAAGGAGTTGAACTTCTAACACCGGAGTACGATGCCAAACTTGACTTGAAGGAACAGTCGCCACGAGACGAAAACAGATATGTGCTAACCGGTGCCAAGCACAATATCTTGAAATGCAATCGTCGAGTTCGACCTGCGATCTAGAAATTCAACGTTGGACGCATAAGCACATCTGCAACGGAAAACAGGGGCAGTGACGGAAGTGATCAAGCTATGATAAGGGAAAAAAGGAAGATCCTACATAGAAATAATAGAGAGTACGCAATAAACCCAGCTCAATGGGAGTGTTGCTATCGAAATAACAGCAGGGAGTAGGGAATAGAACATGTGTTTCAGTAGCCTTTCTATGTTAAACGTGTAAGGAGAGTAAAAGCAAAAAAAGAAAACCCTCGTCCTGGCAATAAAAAACCAGTCAGTATAAAAGAAGTTAGATTAGCTATAAAATAGCTTAGGAAGAACAAAGCTGCCGATGGTCTACTACCAGAGCTCTTCAAATAACAAGGTCGTGTAGCTCGAATAACCACCATGAAATCATCGACGTTGAATGGGTGGAAGATAAACATGCCCGATGACTGGACTATCAGCTGCATCTCATGTATTGCAAGAAATATTGAGGCGTAGCCTTTGCTAGATGTCTACTCATGAATTGAAGAACTATATTCGACTCTTTACTAGGAATAAACTGTATCAATTGTACCAAGATGTGGATGAAAGCAAAACCACGCCGATTGCATTGCCTCGGCTACATTGTGCTCCAGCCAAAATGATCTTCAAGTCCCAGCCTACAGGTTCGGGACGACAAGGAAGACTTAACCTCCGTTTCAAAGACCATCGCTGATGCCAGAGCGCTTGGTCTGGATAACTGGAAGCAACGTGCCCGATTTCGTAGAGGATAAAAGGTTGCTTTCTCCGCAATTTTGGAATACAGCAAAGAGATCATGCCGAATCATGAATGTATGCATATAAGCCAAAACTGAACAGCGGTGGCTACTGTTTGGAATAAGAAAAAGCAAGCGCCGAAGACGGCTTTATTCTCAAGTCAGGGCTTGATTTGGCACCCAATGACTTCTTGTTGTAGGGACCTACCGTTATTGTGCAAAAAATAGATAAACACCTCAATAGCCTAGACTAGATCTTTCGAACAGTTAGACACTTGACTTCATATACGAAAAATGCTCTCTACAGACAATGTCCAGTGATGACACCAATTGTAGCACTGATGTGCGATCAAGCTCTCAGAGCGTCTCAGATCTAGCCTAGGCCAAATCTGTTTCGTTGTCAGACAGATAGTACCGCCTGTCCATCTATGGTTTGTTTTTTCTTTTGCATCCAGTTTCAATAAGAGTTTGCATGTGCAAACTGGTGTGCCTAAGGAGCCTTTTTCAGGTGATATTGAGAGGGTAGTTCCAAGTTTGGCGAGTTCGTCAGCCTTGCAGTTACCCGGAATGTCTCTATGCCCCGGCACCCAGCACAGGTTAATGTTGAACTGCTCAGTCATCTCCTTTAGAGATGATCGGCAATCTAGGGCTACTAAAGAGTTAATAGAGATGGAGTCCAACCACTTGATGGCCGCCTGGCTGTCCGAAAAGATTCGGATATCCTTTACGGATACCACGTTCTTCTTGAGCCAGGACAAGACTTTCTTTATCGCCATAATTTCCGCTTGGAAGACACTGCAATGATCAGGAAGACGGAAGGAGAGACTAAGATTTAGTCTGTCTGAGAAGACATGGATTGATTCTTCCTCCAGGAAGGCGCCGTCCTCCCAAAAGGATCTGGGCGGAATGGATAGCTGGAAGTTTTCATCGATGCTGTTGGGCTATGGTGTAGCCTATATTCCTAGGAAGGATTCTGAGTGTGTTCAGAATTGCAGAGTGGCCGATTTCATTTTCGGTCCATTGAGAGGTTGCTTTGAGGCGAATGGCCGTGGTAGCAGCTGTCTGTTTGCTAAAAATGTCAAGTGGTATTAAATGGAACAGAATGTCTAGTGCAGCTGAGGGAGTGGTTCGAAGTGCTCCACTTATGCATAGACCAGCTGATAGTTTGTCGCGATTAATCGCTTTCTCTAAGGCAGTCCACCAGACAATCGTTCCGTATGTTAGTATCGGTCTTACAACCGAGATGTATAGCCAGTGAGTGATTCGAATCCTTTCTTGTATATTAGATTTCCAGCTGAGAAAGATTAGACCTAAGTATTTGGCTTCGTCTGGAAAGACTAAGCTGGTACCTCTAATTGAGGGCTGGTCGACATTCGATGTACGGCTAACCAGCTGGACATTTTGAATAGGCATGCCTCTTGAAGGTGCAGGTATGAAGCATCTCTTATTACAGAAATCTACCAACAGCAATGTTAACCCCATGACAATGACGTACTTGGAGTTATAATCGGCTTAATTTGATTACTCACTGTGTTCCATTGGTAACGATAAACAACACGGTTTATTCTTATCATCGTACATGGTCGTATTTGTTTTTATTAGATGCAAGCGTTAAATATTTTATTACAAGTTAGATATAATAATTAGTTATGTGACAAGTCCGCTGTTCTAATAATGGAAAACAATTTGCCGAGATTGCTAAAATACAATTTAGATAAACCAGACGAGTACATAATTCAAAGGAAACTGCGACGTCTAATTTTGGATGTAGGCAGATATGAAACTGTGTCAGACATAGAACTGCAATTTTTGTTCGATCATAACCCCCACTGGTTTGCCAATAACTGCATTAAATATTAGCAACATTGGAATCCATAAAATTTTATTCGTCCTTGATTCTAAGGAGACGCAGCTTTCAAAACTTCCCTCTACACGCACAACCTTGTATTCCTGAACGCAAAATTAGAGTCCTAGTTTGAAATGTCTCCCATTATCAGAGTGATATCTATTATTTGTTTAAAGGCGTTTAACAGTTGGTAATCGTCCTTTTGTGAGGTTTTTAAAAATGTCTGCTTTCGGAAAATTTTAAAGATTTGTACCCTTGAGAGGGACTTTCGAATGTTTTATTTTTCATTTATTTTATACACTTTTTCTTCTGCAAAAAAAAAAAAACTTCTACTAACCTGTCGTTATGTCCGGCATCGATTGATAGTAATCCGCTAGGTAGTAGTGCTTATATCCCAGCCGTTTATTGGCCCTATAAACCTTTTTCTCCACCATGATGAAGCAGCTTCTGGTAAAATTCACTTAAAATTCAAACCACTAATCTGGGTCTACAATTTCACTCGATCTACATCTAATCAAAGCCGAACCGTAAGTGATCGCCCGACTAAGTAAAACAACTTGATTCTGGTCATTGTTCGAAGCAGTCAGGCACCTACTGCCAACAAGAAGCAATTCAAAATAAATGTATAAATACAGCAACAAAAAAAAACTACTGATAGAAAGATTGTGATAAGGGTTGTGGTTACTCTAATGTCTGATGGCAAACGAGATAAGTCGCAAGATAATACGATGCATGAAGAAGGCAATGTTGTTCCTTATCGTACAAAGTAGTGATATTGGCACTTTGGGTGGTGATAGACAGACTCCCCCTCTCTCTCTCTCTCTTCGATTGCCAGACAAAACAGAAGTAATTTGATAATAGAACTATCGAGTATATTTTGACACGGGCATAACATAAAATTTAGATTTATTAGGTCTTGAAGATTGTACTAATATATGATTCGTACATCGGAATTGAGGGATTTAAATTATTGGCTTTGTTAGCTTATCTTAGCCGCCACAGGCCAGTGGTGTAGGGTTAACAAATTTAAGGGGCAATGGGGGGGTCTTGCAGAATATCTTCTTCCATTTCGAAAGCTCACAGTAAACACAGTCAATGGTAAATATTTATAAATAAAAAAAACGCTTCACGCTTTCCAAAGTGACACACGGCAAACATTCCACTTTCAACAACATAACTCTGTCAGAGTATTTACTTCTATTGTCATAGTGCTATCTGTGGTATGTATTTGTTTAAGTGTTGTTATCAGTTTTTAATCGTTTCTTTGTCGCATTGGTTAGCACAGTTTGTTAAACTATTTATTGCTGAAAATGCATCGAGTATTTTTAGATCAATTGACATATTTGGAATAGAACTGAATAGGTATTTTGTTTTAGATCGCGTAGTCCTAAAGGTAGAAAGTAGAACAAACTCAAAGTTCTTGGACTTAGAACTGAAAGTGCACAGACTTTTGCTTTTATGTATCATTTGTATACCCTATTCCTGATTCTGTATCTGTATCTGTATCACACCCTGGCATTTGGCGGAGGTTTAAATGCCGATGCCTTCCGCAGCGTTAGAAAACGTACCTGTGCACTTCTCATTTACAAAAAATTGTGCAGAAGACCATTGATCTTTGAAGTAAAGGATGGCGTCCTTCAACGCTCCGTCGATGCATCGGCACTGCAAGTGTGTGTGCACATCTACATGCGGTTGTGTGTTATTTTGGACGCAAAAGCGGTTACGCAGCGGTGCCGTGAAGTAAAAAAAGGTACGTGGGCATCGGGGCTTAGCCCTTAATGTGAAAGTGTAAACATGTTTAAAAGAGTTGATGGAAATTAATATACAAAGCTTTCGAAACCATTTTCTCAATAATATATTTTTTACAATGTGTACATCCTTTTTTCATCCAAAAATGTATAGTGACCTAGAATATGCTAGAACCTCTGTTCCGCATTGCAACTTTGAAAGAATTTTAAAAATTGGGCGAGTAGTTCGAGAGTTAGATCATCACACCCTCTGTCATTACTCCTCCCCCTTTTCCCATCCTATCTTCACTTAAAACGCATATAAAGGGTGATTTTTTAAGAGTTAAGTTTTTCTGGTTGGCAGCACTTGTTAATAATGGCGTCCAAACGTCATCTGTCAAAGTAAAAAGTCTGTGAAAATCCGCTGTTTTATCGAAAAATTTTATTCAGCGAAGAGGCTCATTTCTGGCTCAACGGATACGTACGCATCTGGAGTGATTAACAGCCACATGCCATACAAGAATTACCGATTCATCCGAAAAAATTACAGTTTGGTGTGGTCTATGGGCTGATAGGATCATCAGTCAATTTTTCTTCAAAGACGACCGTGCAAGAAACGTTACCGTCAACGGCGAACGATATCGTGCCATGATACGCTATATCATTTTGCCCCAGTTGGCTGAGTTGAACTTGGTTGACATGTGGTTTCAACAAGACGGTGCCACATGCCACACAGCTCGTGAAACAATGGAAATGTTGAAGGATGAAGTTGGTGAGCAGCCTATCTCTGGTCCTGTGAGTTGGCCGCCAAGATCATGTGATTTATTAATTATTTCTTGTGGGGTTATGTAAAGTCGTTAGGCAATGTGGACAAGCCGAACACGATTGAAGCGTAATTCGTGGATAGAGGCCGAAATGCTCGAAAAGGTGACGCAAAATTGGACCTTCCGAATAGAACATTTGAAACGGAGCCACGGACAACAATTACACGAAGTTGTCTTTAAAACATAAATGGCAAAGGCCTATTCGACGATTATAATAAAATTTTTGAATATTTGATGCAAATTTGAGTGTTTTATTTGATTTTTAAAAAAAACTACGCTTAAAAAATCACCTTTATTTATAACATATTTATCGAAGCAAAAAATTATCAAAATCAGTTGAATGTAGCCTTTCCATATGTTTGCAGTTTAAAGCTAAGAGTTATTTATGTTATATCGAAATGAAAGTCTTCTTTGAATTTCTCCACGCCTTTCCTATCATTTTGAAGTGGATTGTTCCCAGCTTAAGATAGTGGAAGTTTTGAACCACCACTTATGTAAAAGTTAATCAAAGGAGGTCTGTGGCATTGAATTAGTCAATTATACTATTTAATCTTGTACCGGAGATATTCGACAGGTTATTCGTGTCTTGGCTTTATTCGGAAAATGCTGCAGAAAAAATGGCACAAGGTTCTAGTCTCTCGTTTACATCTCGCTAGGGCGGCGCTGGCTCGTAGTTGTGGACAAAATTGTAGACTTTCAACGTTTGCGCGTGCTCTGTAAACTCATCGGTTTTAAATCATTTTCAATAACAGATTTTCCAACATAAATAATTTCATATTCGAAATTTTAAAAAAGAGCATGACTTCTTAAAAATTTCCTGCTCATGACCAAAAAAAAATGCTGCCAAATAATGTGAAAATATTTTTATGGCGAAAGTTATGTATAGAACAACTTTTGCGAATAAAAAATCGCTAAGATCTAGAAAGGTTCTAAATGGATGTGGAAATGTAGCAAAAGGTGTTTCCAAAAAGAATTGGTATAACGTCGAAGACGCATTGCTTACTGATTCCCCTTTAATGCAAAAAAACGTTCTCATTAAAACATTATCTCATTCGTTGCAATCTTTCGAAACTCGACTCCAAGTTACACAATTTTCCGTATTTCAATGATGTATGACCGGGAACCCAGAAAGGTGTCTGTCTTCACTTTGACAAAGCTTGGACAGTCATAAAATCACAGAACTTTGAAGTGGAGCAACGAGAATATATATAGAAATGTTTTGTTGATGAGTTCTTTTTGAGTAACTAACACGCTGAAAAGCACAATTTTTACATTTCAGTTTAGAGCCCCCTAAATTGTGTGTCCAAAATATTTCTTACGAATTTTATTCTAACCGACATTAACCTTACGCTGCTGGTTTTGCTGACGACGACAAAAAGGGAGAGCTACTACTGAACTTCTTGAAAAAGATACAACCCCAAACACTTGATGTGGATGTACTCTAAAAAGCCGCATCAGGCTGATGTATCTTCAAATTCTAGCTCCCAAGTTTCATCCGACATAGAAGACTAACCCTCTGTCTTAAAACCCAACCATCATGAATGTCAGAAGGCTGTAGAAACCAAAAATCCCTCTTTGATAATCAAGTTAGCCCTGGGCTTCATTTAGCTTGGTTCTGGATATTCTTCCGTATTTAACATTATGGAACTGCCCAGTTCTTCGTCGCTTCTAGTAGTTTGGAATGAATCGCGTCAAATTTGCCATTCAATAACCTATCACTGTTGCTAGGATGTACCCAATACTCTCGGTTTTTATACCCTATCCTAAGGGGATATTCATTTTGACACATAGTTTGTGTTACAAACACCCCTTAATATTCGTCGTAGACCCATAAAAGTATATGTATTTATAATCAGGACCAAATCGTATGACTATCTAGACTATGTCCGTCCGTCCATCCGTCCGTACGCATTAGGCCTTTAAAATTAAGCTAGGAAGCTGAAATTAGGACCACATATTCCCTAGGTCTCCGAAATGGTTAAGTGTAAAATATTTTGGAATACGCACACTGCCACGCCCACATTTTAGAAAACACCGTTTGAAAGCTAAAGTTAGAGGGATAGAGTGTTATAACTTTCACAAGATATGTAGGCACTGCCCTCCTCTATAAGTTTGTCATATAAAGTTTTTTGCCACGCCTACTTTTTGTGGGCGTTTTTCACTAAAATATCTTAGAAACCGAAAAAAAAATATATTTTTATCACGTTACCAATCGTTCGAAAATAGTATTCCGACTTTCGTCCGATAGGAAGTCTATAATGTGCAGATGCTTTCTTACTGGAGTGTTGTAATTATCATTCAAACTTCTTAGATTGCGCACTCAGTAAAGCGAGAAAGCGTCTTCATGCACGACAAAGAATTTTGGGTGCTGTTGCTTAGGTGTTAAGTACGTTGGACTACTGAGGGGTGAATGGTTAAGGGGTTCCGCTTTGTAAACAGCATGTAAACGCTTCTCGCTTTACTGTGCGCGAAACCTAAGAACTGCCATAAGGAGCTTTTAAGACATAAATTGCCGCATAAATTCCTTCCATTCATATCAAAAAAATATGTTTTCGCACCCAAAATGGTTGGAGAAGCTAGGTTTTAGGGCCGTTTATGTTTATTTTATTTTTGAAAGCTAACGCTAACGCTTGTTGCATTTTCTGTAGTTTTAGCAACAGTGCTTTGTTTTTCTTCTTACGAATTTAGGCTCGTTCGGGAGGATGAAGACGACCAATATGCTATCGATTCGTTGCGTACCTCTTTTTTGCTGCAGAATCTTTAAAGCGTTCTTCACCCTGCTTGCAAGGAAAGACTTATTAGTCGTCTTTTTCTCTTTCTTTCTACTGGACTGTATTGCTTTTCTTAACAAAAATTAAAAAAAAAAATCTGATTTAATTACTGAATAGTTGATATCTATCCATTAAAATTTATTTCAAATCTTGACAGATGTAACAAAGTGTAAACTATTATTATTAATATTTTGTATAATATATATATGTTAATTTATTTATTTTATTTTCTCTAAGAAACAAACCAAAATACAAGAAGTATTCGCTAAAAATTAAATCCAAGGTACTGCTTGCTCTCATGTTTTTTCTATTTTAAATGAATTTATAAAATAAAATTCGTGTTTTATTTTTGTGTATTGTTGAAAACAAATTAAATTAAATTGCGAATTCAACGAAGTTTTTTCTTATTTTGAACACCTTTAGAATTTAGAGATTTGTTTTGTTTTTGTTTTCCTCAAAATGTCTCCATAATTAATTTTCTAATACTTAATTTAGTTTTTTTTTTGTTTTTTAAATATATTTGTGATCTTGGCACATCGCCAACTTAAAAATAATTTTTCTTTATTTTTTTTTTCTTTTTAATTATCAACAAATTATTTCCTATTAACGTACTAATTTTTTTTTTCACTTAACTAGTAAATAATATTATTTAAAGCTTTACCATTTTTGGTTTTTAAGGAGGAAACCGAAGGGAGTTTTAAATATAAAATTATAGAATTTTCATTTTTAAACTTGCAAGGGAATTGTGTAAAATTTGTATTTTTTTTTTTTTGTCGAATAACTTTGGCCTGGTCTCTTAGTTAAAAGTGTGTGCTGACTTTTGGTTAGTTACATATATAGATTAAGATTAGAAATTTAATTCGCTTTTTATTTTAACTTAAATTTAAATTTAAAATTAATTAATGACTACTTAACCGTTTGCGGCCTACATGTACGAATCCACAGGGTATCGTTCCGCCTCCTCTAACATATGCCTAAAGTCCATTGGTTTCCCCGCGTTTCCATTCATTCCAGTCTTTGCCGCCACATGATTCACGTTGCCATTATTATTCGAATTATTCTTCAGATGACCGTTCATCATGCTGACATGATGACTTATTGTTGGCACAGCTCCCGGTACGTTATTCTCCAACTCATTTAGAATAGCATCAGTCTGCTCAGATACGGCACGCATGTTTGTTGTACCGGGCCGATTGTTACCGTAGTCGCTAGAGTTTTGAGTTTTGTTATTTGTCAGCTTTTGGACGTGATTTCGAATGGTTTTCTCGAACTCCCGCTGCACTGATGGACTGTCGGTGTCGCCATCAACCTGAGAAAGGGAAGAGAATGAATTATGAGGGCAAACACATGAGGGTTTTTTTTTTAATGGCTCACAATTATCAAACGACTGTTGTTGTCCATGAGTTTAAGCATTGGTAATGTTTGCTCACGGAAGAGTTCTAATCGCCTCCGGAATGATGAGACGGTGTCGTCGACACGCCCGCGACCCAATTGCAGTTTTGAACAATCCAAAAGGACCACTGGTGGTCGAACTTTGTACTAAAAATTTGGGAAAACAACATTTAAAGAGTCCTTTAACCAAAATAGCGGTTCGCACAAACCTTGTCTTCGAAATATTTGACTTGCTGCAGATTCCTTGGGTATCCATCGATGATGATGCCCTTCTTGTCGGTCATCTGTCGAATATTCACGTCCATTAGGGCGTTCAAGTTCTTCTCGGGCACCATTTCGCCAGCCGTCAGAGCCTCCTTAACAGTGTAACTCTCGGTGTTTGCCCTCGGTGCTGAGTCGGTTATCGTCCGTAAGATTCGGCCAATGCTGTCGATCATATTTTTAAAAATAAAAATACCATTTTGCAAAATATTCCAAAAACAAACCTTATATGCCCCCATCCCGGGTTCAATCCAACCGCCTTCAAACAGAGCGTCGCCTTGTTACTTCCCGGTCCACCGATTACCCATATGACCGGTGGTATACTATCAGCGATCTGATTAACAGCCATCATCGCGTTCGACATATTTTGTCCCATCAGTGCAACCGCATCGACTTTAGGTTGTGGCCGGTTTGAAGTGGCAGCATTGGCAGCGACGGCAACCGCCCTTCCACGATCAACGTCTTCAACGTCTTGAACGCGATTTGTTGTCGCTGCAGATGAACGATTAACTGCAAGCTCTGTAATATTCTTCTCTTGACTAGGAGCAGTTTCAACACTAACTATACTGCCGGGTATGTCATTCATCCCTCTGCCCATACCTGTAACTCCATTTAGAATGGCTTCTTGATTCTCTAAGGCACTTAGAATGTCAAGTATGGCGGTGCGAAAGTCCTTGTAGACTTCCGTTGGCGCACGTTCGCCATTCACCTAGTTTTTTTTTAAACAAAAAAAAAAATGATTTCCTATTTCTTTTTTTAAGATAAAAATTTACAAATTTCACTTACCGCCAATAGCATATCACTTTGATCGAAATAATCGGCTACGGGCATAACATTTTTAAAAAAGTTTTCTAATTCCATTTTGGCGAGAGAGAGAACTACATGACCTAATTTAGCTCCGTAATCGATTTGTTTTTGTAAAACCGATTGACGCCAGGATATCAATATAACGCCGTTCACCACTTGAATCTGAAATGAGAGGAAATTGAATGAGATACTTAACGATTTTGGGCTAAAGGGCTTCTAGCCAATCAATTTTTATTTGTTCGTTTAACTTTGGTGAACAAAACCATTTGCCCAAGCTCTCACCATTTCTTATATAAGCCAAGGGAACACATAAGCCGGATGCTTTGATAAACTGAGTTTTCGAAGACATCTTTGAAGGCTGAACAAAAGCAGATTCAAAGCAACCATCCCCCTGACTCTTGAGCACCTTTGAAAGCCCTTATATGTAGGTATGAAGGTGCCATACACTTTGATAAGAAAGTTGGCAAAATAAGTGACATTCATAGTTGTAGTTAGGTCAAACTTAAACTGAGCTGTATGTCTATAAGGATATCTAACACAAACCCAAGGTATTTGTCTAACGGTAGCTCTCACGTTAACGTCATCGGAATTCCCGGTCAGCTGTCCTAGGTTTGAAGCAAATGTTTTAGACCTAAGGCAGATAAGTGATCGCCTGGTTGCGATTCGCATTAAAGCTACGTTGCAATACATTAGTCCAAAACTGTGCACACGTCTGTCCGGACAAGGCTGAGGACGATGTCAAAATTATGCTCGGGGACTTCAATCTTTCGCGGTTTAGTTGGTAATTACGACAACAGACAACGGCTATACCGGAACTATGTAGCAGCTTAGGTTTCACACGGCTTAAGACGGTCGAACCGCTAACCAAATCAAGCCTCTATGCGAGGCACGCATCGTGCAACATCTTGAACTTGCAAACATTCTGAGGGTCAAATGTCGATTCTGACCATTTTCTTGTTGCAGCTCGATTCGGAGCTGAACTGTCCTACGTTGCGAACTGCTAATATGAAGACGTTGTACGCCCAAACACACCTGGATCAGCCAGAGTCTCCAACGGCGGAGAATGAGTAAAAAACTCTCCAATGAGCATTCACCTACAAGAAACGCGAACAACCACTAGCCCCAGTACCGCGATATCATCATAGAAGTGGCCAAAACCACCCAAGTTTACCAGAGAAGAAGCCCGTTGATATACTCAGGCCTCATAACGATGATGAAAGGTGCTCACAACACTGTAGCGGAAAACAAGGTAGCGTAGCGGCACATTCCTTTTTAAATCACAGGCTATTTTGACACTGACAACTGTTTACCGCTCGAAAGCAGTCGCTTTAAGCTTGAACAACTTATTTCCAAAGTGAATGCTGTGTAGCCCAAACAGCGCGTTTTTTGAAAATATGTTTTGGGCGAAATGAAGCACACACCGCATCTGCTGTACGCAAGTTTGTGCAAAGACTGGACAACACTCATGGTCCCCGTCGTCGCGTCGTACGGTGCTGCAGCCGAGAGTGTGAGACTCAATTCGGGAACATCAACTCGCCATCGATCTCAACAGCTTAACATTTCACGCACTAGCCTGAGGAGAATTCTGAATTCACAAAGATATCGGATTATTCGCTTACAAGGTCCAATTGAATCAGCAATTAAAAGCTCGCTTCTCAGTTTGGGCCTTAGAGCAGCTTGAAGTTGAAGTGGACAACGATTTTTCTTGGGGGCCAATTGACTTTTTGTTTTTTGGGGAACCGTGAAGGACCGATGTTATGCCAACAATCGGGAAACGAATCAATCACTTAAGGCCAATATCATCTAAGCAATCCGTGAGCTACAGCCCGAAACCATCAACAAGGTTTTGGAAAATTGAAGTGACTGAATGCGCTACTGCGAAGCCAGCCGAGGTAGCCACTTGAACGACGTCGTGTCCCATAATTATTGGGAATGTTTGCTCTTACCAATAAAGCATTTATTGCATTTTTAAAAAGAACCTTGTATTTGGCCCACCCTCTATAGAAAGCGGGACATGCAGGACACTTTATTCCATTTACGGGTCATTTGTTTATTAATATTTAAATGCGGGACTGAAGCATGAAATCCGGGACTGTCCCGCAGAGTCCCGAATGGGCGTCTTATATCAGCTTAAAGCAAACATTTTTAAATGATATTTTAACTCCTGCTTTCGAATTTAACAATTTGAACAAGATGTTTTCATCACACTAACTAGTCGAGCTACTTGTAAACAGTGGCAAGCTGCTGCAAAAGATGTCACGAGAGCAACTATCTTGTCTTTTTCTCCTTTCTTCACTGTTAAAAAGTATTTAGAGATCTAGCATTAGTATGCGATATAATCCTATTGCTTGGAGATCATGGCCAAATCTTCCAAAAAGCTTCAAGACAAATTCAAGCTTCAAGCAAATTTCACTGGGACCGCATTGATAGAGTTAAGTAAAGCACTTGACCGCAAGTTCCATTAACTTGGTGTATTTATGGATATTGAGGGTACGTTCGACAATCCCACCCTCTGCAGAATTTAGTCTGCTTGTCTGTCTAGTATGCGATCTAAAGGAATTGGTGGAATGGATCCTTGAGATGTTTAAAGGCAGATGAATTGCAGCTGATGTAGGCATCTATGTTAGAACTGTGCATTCTGTAAAAAGTTTTGTTCGGGGACGTGCGCATTCCACCACCTTGTGGCGCTTCTGTTTCCACGCTGCTAATGGATACGCTGACGATGCTTGTGGCTTCTCAACTCTATGTGAGCATATGGAATCAGCGCTTAGTATATAAAGTCAACTCGACGAAAACGGACTTTCTGGCACTCAATTTACCTTATCTAGCTAAGTGAAGTATTTGGGCAACCCTAAACTTTCGTTTGCGTAACACATGGAGGCTGTGATCTCTTAGGCCACAAACATTCTCTGACAGTGCCACAGCCCTTGCCCAATGTATGGTGCCGTTGTTTGGTGGCCAAGAGCTAACTTCTAAGAGTACAAAGGGAGGAACTCCACCTCCTGCTTAGGAAGTTTTGCTCTGTTTATCTCCCTTGCAGTTCCTTGTTGTAAGGGAAGCCACAAAACCGCTTAACAACATTTGTGTGATACTTGGAGGGCAAATCAATATCGTCGTAGGGGCCATAGTTGCTAGGTCCAGGGCGCTTCTTGATGACATTCCTCTTCATAGGGGAGGGACACTCGCTTCGATGTGTCTAATACAGATTTTTGGCGCACCGCTTTCAAGTCATTCTTTTTGATCGCGATGGGTGGATCGGCTTTAGTTTTGAGTGATACCATTGTAAAGGGTGATTTTTTAAGAGGTTTAGAACTTTTTTTAAAAAAAAAAACACAAAAAATTCGAAAAAATGAATGAAATATTTATTTGAATCGATAGTTTGAACCTTGCAATTTAATGTTTAAAGATAATGTCATGCAAATGTTGACCGCGGCTGCGTCTCAGGTAGCCCATCCGCTGAGTCCAATTTTGGCATACTCTTTCACACATATCGGCCGGTATCTCACGAATGAATGCATGGATGTTGGCTTCCAATGCGTCAATCGAAGCGGGCTTGTCCCTATACACATTAGCCTTGGCATACCCCCACAAAAAATAATCTAATGGTGTCAAATCGCACGATCTAGGCGGCCAATTGACCGGCCCGAAACGTGAAATTAACTGTTCACCAAACTCGCCTCGCAATTGCGCCATTGTTTCGCGTGCTGTGTGGCATGTGGCACCGTCTTGTTGAAACCACATATCATGCAAGTCAAGAACTTCCATTTCGGGCAAAAAGTTTGTTATCATCGCTCGGTAGCGTTCACCATTGACAGTAACGCTGCGATTCGCATCATCTTTGAAGAAATATGGCCCAATAATACCGCCGGCCCATAAACCGCACCAAACAGTGGCTTTTTTCGGGATGCATTGGTAGCTGTTGCAATGCTTCTGGCTGATCTTCACTCCAAATGCGGCAATTTTGCTTATTTACGAACCCATTCAACCAAAAATGAGCCTCATCGCTGAACACAATTTTTCGATAAAAAAGCGGATCCTCGGCCAGCTTTCCAAGAGCCCATTCACCAAAAATTCGGCGTTGTGGTAGGTCGGCTGGCTTTAGTTCTTGCACCAGCTGTATCTTAAAAGGCTTTACGCCCAAATCCTTCCGCAAAATTTTCCACGTAGTGCTGTAACAAAGGCCTAACTGCTGGGAACGGCGCCGAATCGACATTTCGCGGTCTTCTGTCACACTAGCTGATACGGCCGCAATATTTTCTTCAATACGCACAGTACGTAAACGTGTTGGTGGTTTAATGTCCAACAAAGTAAATTTGGTGCGAAATTTGGTCACAATCTTCCGAATAGACTGCTCAGAAGGTCGAGAATGCCGATCATAAAATGGAAGCAGCGCGCGATGAACATTTCGAACCGAGCACGAATTTTGATAGTAAAATTCAATAATTTGCAAGCGTTGTTCATTTGTAAGACGATCCATGGTTAAATTGCAAACCAAACTGAAGCTGTTTGACAGTGACACAAGGTACTAAACACACGTCAGCTGTCAAAACCAGTGTTGCCAAAACCAAACCAGCTAAAAAATCACCCTTTATATGCGGATGTTTCCCTCATGAACGGTTTCTCTCCAAAGCGAGTTTACTCTAGACACTATCGGATCAAATGTATATGAATCCTTAGGTGGATAAGGGGCTGCCTTGTACATATGCTCTGGTAGCCGAGCTGCTGTTAAAGCATGCTCCGCTGCTACGATCACCTCCAATATTGTGGGCGAATTCATAACCAACCTGAACAGGTTGGGTGGATGCAACTATGTTACTCTATGAGTTCCCGCTCATACGGGCATCCTCACAGCTTCAGTACGTTTTTTGCGCCCTTAGTTCTACGTAGAGAGAATAAAATTTGTTTTCGTTATCCAAGAACGTCCGCGAAATGCTTGTCAAGGAGAAGTTATTAACCATGGTGAATCCAGCTTAAAGCTGGCGAAGTAAATTTTGCTTATGAAATGGCAACATCATCCCTTAATAATTGATTGGCTCTTTTGGGTCCTCCTTTTGAAAATATATATTCTTTTGAGCTTTCTATGGGAATCTATTTGCAAATCATAGATGATCGGCTTTTGTTAGTGCCTTTCGGAAAGTCTTCTGTCGCGCTGCGTTTTTGTTTAACGCACATCAGTTTATAAATATTGAAATTATTTTTCGAGATTCGATTTAATATAGCAGAACCGTCGTGTGCTTTACATTTAACGAACGCGAAAAATGTATAGTTAAGAAAAATACTGTTAAATGTCAAAAGCTTGCGTAGGGTCCACGTTGTGCGATTGTGACTCTCCTTCGACCCTTTTCGTGCCGGAACACTTGACCCTACTTACCCAAATCCGTGCACCAGCTGCTTTTATTTTCCTTTGTGCGCCGCCACACAACACAACACAACACCGAACAACATTAACTAATTTAGATAGCTTAAGGTACAAGTGAAGTTAATTTCCCACGCTTATAGCATTCATTGTTCATTTCCTTCAACAATAAGTCTCGCAACTAATCCGTGACATAAATTAGACCATCCCCACACTTTACGCTAATATTGATTTGCACACACTGCGTCACGAAATTGGTGGTATCCATAAATATCATTCGGCAATTTGGTTTTGTACAGTTAAAAATAAATGCTTAAAACGGTTCGCAACCAAAAAAATAAGAAATAAGAAATAAAAATCAATCAATATCTCTTGCTTTGCTTTTAAATCTTGTTTCATGGACTTAAGTTGTCCTTGCGGTTAGTTTAGGCCTTAAATTACCTCGGGTTATTTCTTAAAATTGCCACATCCAATGAAATTAGCCAATGTCCTTGATAGAGCCTATACACACTGATACGCTAGTACTATCGTATCCCACCAACAACGCGTGCATTTTTCAATAAATTATTTAGCACTCTCTCGATTAAGTTGACCCACGATAATTTTCGGAGCCCCTTACAGCAGGAAAATAAGACGAAGAGGAGGGCTATACTTATTTACACAACATTAGCGTTGATTACATATATACAGTGAAGGTGGACTTGGTGTGTGTGTGTGTAACTGTTAGTCAGTTAGTTAGTTGATTGTAATTTATTGCGGCAAAAGTTTTACTTTAAATATGACCTAACGTGGGTGGCACCGATAGTTGTCAACCGTTTTGTCAACATAATTACTTGTTGTTTGATTGCGGCTGCTTGGAATTGTAAATAAAACTTACTTTTTCTGAATATTCTACAACGTCACGCATTGATCGTGGATATCCTGAGATTAAATACGCTTTGGCAGCAGGAGCCATTTTCATTTCTAACATAAGCACTTCGGTGACGGTCTTTGATGAGAGTTGTGCAAAGTCTTGCATGTCTGTCAGAAAGGAAGAAATGTCATTTAAAAAGAGATACACTTTTCGGGTGGGCTAAGGACAACTTACCATTACCCATCGCATATTGCTGCAGGAGATCCATCATGTTTATGTGTATGACACCTCGACGTTCCTGCATAAAGGTGTCACAATGGGTTACTTTGCCACTACCTGGGCCGCCTACAATAAAATTTGTAATTTTTTTTTTTTTTTTTATTGAAAATATTCATATGGAGCGCGGGAAAATTACCTAAAACAAATATAACTGGAACCTTTGGTGGGTCGAATTTTATTTTGCCAGCGTTGTCCATATCGATGTCTTGTACGTTTATTGCTGATCCACGTTGGCTGGCACTGGTCTGATTGCGGGTTTCTGTACGTTTCCACGTTTCGTTGCCGGTTTCGTTTGTGTCCTGTGCCGCGCTGGCATCTAAGGAAGCGAGAGAGAACGAATATTTTTGAAATGGGTTTGATTTGCATTGAATTGTAATGTTTTTTTCGGTGAAATGGTTTGTTAAATTCTTGAAAGTAAGAGAGTCCCGGCAAGGACTATCTTACTTACTTAGGGGGTGCACAACCGTTACGAATCGAATATTTCGCGGGATTTAATCTAAATAAATTACATTACAACTGTGCACCTTTTTTTTTGACCGCGAAGTTCAAACTGTATGTAATTCTTTGGTATGAAAGTTAGTCTGAAGTGCGTAGATTCTATTGAACGTATTTTTTTGTTGAATAAGAAAACTGTTATAAAATATAAAATTAAGTTGTTTAGATATATGAAGTGTGTATTGTTAACATAATGGGGTTCTTGATATTCATTAGACGAAAAGTATAGTTGATCAGTGCTGTTCAAGTTGGAAACCGTGTTTCTTATGAAGGCTTGTAACGGGTGATCCAAGTAGAGATACTTTTTTCAATAGCCTTTTTTGACAGATCACGTGTGAGTCGTGTCATGCTGTCATGTTATTTTTGTTTAGTATTGTTTGGCATTTCATAATGGAAAGACTTACGCGTGAACAACGTTTACAAATTGTTCAACTTTATTATGAAAATTCACGTTCTGTGAGGAATGTGTTTCGTGCACTTCGCTCAACTTATGGTCAACATAATCGGCCTACTGAGCGTACTATTCGCAACACCATCACCCATTTTGAGACCCAGCATTCATTATTGGATAATATTCGACCGAATAGACCACGTCCAGCACGCTGTGAAGAAAATATAGCGGCCGTAGCTGAGAGTGTACACGAAGACCGTAGAGAGTCGATTCGGCGCCGTTCGCAGCAACTCGGACTGACGTATGGAACGACTTGGCGCATTTTACGTCAAGATCTTAAATTGAAAGCGTACAAAATACAGCTTGTGCAACAACTGAAGCCGCTCGACCTTCCCAAGCGACATCGCTTCGCTCTATGGGCTCTTGAAAAGTTCTTGAAAAGAAGATCCGACGTTTTCGAGGCAAATTTTGTTTAGCTATGAGGCCCATTTCTGGCTCAATGGGTATGTAAACAAACAGAATTGCCGCATTTGGGACGAAGAGCAACCTGAAGAGATTGAAGAACTGCCACTTGGTGTGGTTTGTGGGCCGGTGGAATCATCGGTCCATATTTCTTTAAAAATTATGCCGGTGCGAACGTAACCGTCAATGGCGACCGTTATCGTGCCATGATAACCGACTATTTGATGCCTGAAATTGAAGCTCGTGATCTCGGCGAGATTTGGTTTCAGCAAGACGGCGCCACTTCCCACACATCGCATCAATCAATGGACTTATTGAGAGAACATTTCGGTGAGCACGTAGATCGTGTGATATCACACCGTTAGACTTTTTCCTGTGGGGATATGTAAAGTCAAAAGCTTATGCCGACAAACCCGCTTCGATTTAGGCCTTGGAGGAAAACATCACGCGTGTCATTCGCCAGTTACCAGTCGAAATGCTCGAACGAGTGATCGAAAATTGGACTCAACGGATGGACCATCTGCGACGTAGCAACGGCCAACATTTGATAGACATAATCTTCAAAAAATAAATGCCAAAGAATGTTCTTTCAAATGATAATAAACATTCTCCATTAAATTTGAATTTTCCGTGTTTTTTTTTCTTTAAAAATGTAGGGAACCTCGAAATGTATCACCCTTTATATGTATAGTTAAACTGCGTTTAAACTTTTTGCGCACAGGTGCGACACCCATACTAAGTTGTTCGTTTTTTAGGATGTCGACCGAAATTACGAAAAAGCAAATTTCGGATATTTGGATCTGCAAAGTCCAAATTAAGCGTTTAAATGCTGTTTTTTCTTTTGTTATTGGTTGCTTTAGTAATGTTTTATTTTCCAAAGCAGCAATAAAGTAAATTAATTCAACCTAAAAAACTTTATGTTTGAGATTTGACGAAAGATGGGCCAAAAGTGGTCGGCTAACTGCATCCTTAAATATTCCCACAACATATTTTAGACGAAATGCCTTCATCATCTCATTCAACTAGAGTAGGAAGACCGAGAAAAAGCTTTGATGAGTGCTGTGAAAAGAGCAACAAGCCTTGAAGAAATTGCATTGGCTCATAAAATGAGACTTAGAAAAGCTGGAAAAAGAAATACTGCTGAAACGATTATCAATGAGTTCTCCAAACCGGGGTTTGATTGGTTCTCTTTGTTTATTCTATTTTTTTTTTGTTAAAACTATTTATTACTAAGTTTCAATTGTGAGCAAAACACTAGAAGTACTTTTTCTCATCAGTATGAAATATTACGTCAAAAAATCAATAACTCTGTTCCCCATTTACTGCCATCGTATTACAAAATTAAAGAAGTGAAGACTTAAGGACTGTTCACATGAGAGCGAACAATTTTATTGTATTTATGAAAAGAAAATTTCTATTGCTTCTACCACAAAAGCTGGACATTTAATTGATCTAACATCCTATCGAAAAAAAAACTGAGTCTAAATTGATTTAAATAGAAATATTTACAATTACAAAAATTTGCCCGAGAATTGAAAAATTCTTGCCGCGAACTGTCACATAATACAGACGCGATCCACAAATCCGCGAATGAAAAATTCGTTCGGACATAACCTTAAAATTGACACATCTTGCTGCTAACGTTTACAAATCAGATTCGCGGGTACCTGCGGCCAATAAAAGTTTTCATGTGAATGAAATGTCAAAATTTGCGAATATTCGCTGGTTCGCAGTTCGCCATTCGCTCTCATGTGAATAGTCCTTTAATGCTACCCAAATGATAAAACAAGCGTTTGTGTTTAGCTCAAGATGCTTTAAATTATGTTGCTGAATTAAAAACGGGTCTAAAAGAACTATCCGTGATTATTAAATGGGGTTGTGGTGGTGCTCAAAAGAAATCTTTTTAACAAAAATGTCTGTCTTAAAGGATGAAACTAAAAGAATACTTTGGCGAAACCCTGCACCATCGTCAACCAGATACTGTCGAATAAACTAAATTTTGCTAAGGAAACATTTGAGGTAAATCAATTCAACAGAAAATTAAGACCATGTGCCTGTTGAGATTAATAATGATAACTTCCATGTCTTAATCAAACTGATTTGTTTATTAACTATCATTGATGGAATAGTTTGCACCGCTTTATCTTCTATAACGTCTTTGCCACAAACCTGTTACATTTGCGCCGCCAAACCCTCCGAAATGAACAATTTAGCTAATCTTTCAAGAAAGCATGTGAACCAAGAAGCAATGTCGCTTGGATTAATTCCGCTTCACTCATGGTAAAGATTAGATGTAAACGTATGTCAGGTTAGAGACCAGGAAAGTTACGAAAAAGTCAAAGATTAAGGAGCGGAACTGGCTTATTGGTTGATATGCCAACTCAACAGTCTGGTAATATTAATGATGAAAACACGGCTAGACGATCCTTTAGAGATGAAGAAAAAAACTACCCAGATTACAGGAAAAGATAAAGAAGTCATCAACTAGTTTCATAGGCAATCCTATGTCTTGCAAGAACTATCTATCGAGGCATATCGCTTCTAAATGTCACATATAAGATCCATCGTCTCAAACCCTTGGTGCAACACACTAATCGGCACTGGAAAAGACCGAAACGAATTTTAAGGAGATGTACACATACTCTTCTTCTTCTGCTTCTTCATCCCTAAATTTAGCGACGAGATTATGATCAGTATTACAGGGATCAAAACGCTCCCACTTCACTGTATTCCTACTGGTCCGCCTGTGGGGTTTGCGGGTTCGACCTCAAAAAAAATATCTGTAGGCATCCCGATTTTGGATCACTTTATCATTGAGGCCAATCAAATGCTGGTGTTCTTAGGCCTGCCTCTCTTACGTGATTTTAAGGAAACGTTGATTGCCATTGCCTTTTTGACGGGGTTCGTAGAATCCCTTCTTTGAACATGACAATACCAACTGAGTCGGTCGTGCTCCAATTTTCTCGAGATGGGTTCTTTGACGTGAAGACTTCCTCGGATTCTGGAACTTCTTATTCGATCAAGCTTTGTTACTCCTGCTATCATGCGAAGCATCTTCATTTCAGCTGCTGTCATCTTGCCCTCATACTTTTTGAACATTGTCCAGCATTGTGAACCGTATGTGAGCGCTGGACGCACAACTGCGATGTAGAGCCTTCCCTTCAGCTTAGGGGACATTTTTCGGTCACAGAAGATGTCAGAGTTTTCCTGCCACTTCATCCACCCTACGCTTACACGATGATTGATGTCCTCATCAACGGTTGCTTCGCTGTTGATCACATACACCAACTTTTCATCGACTTAAAGGCGCATATGTGGCAAATGGCGTAAAATATGGTATGGAAGGGGGGGATCTATTCCCACTCCATTTCAAGTTACAGCCCATCCAAGTGGATGCCCTATAATTTGGAGGTGTAACCACTTTAAAACGCTATAACTTCTAAACTAGTACAATTTGGAAAGATAATTTAGTAGTGCTTATATATCTTAATTGCTTGGGGCACATCTGTTCAGCAACAAAAAAGTGATGGCTCGTTAAACTCAAAATTATGAAAATTTGTTGTTCCATGTTTTTTTTGTTTTTACTTAAAATACATTGTTTCAAAATTTTTCCTTAATTTTTACTTGCAAAATTTCCTAAAAATTATGTTTTGTAACTTTTTTACGTACGATCAAAAAATTTTGTATTAAAAGTCATATTTTGCCAAAAAAGAAAACTGACATAATCATCATCAGGAGGGCGGGACTAAATAGGGACAAACTCTTATCAGTAAGTATTTTGCTTTCTCCAAATGCCTTTTAAATAAACAAATCATTAAGATCTCCATACTTAATTCTCGTTCTGTATTCTCTTCCTTTACGCCTATTTATTTCATTACTTGATTCATTCTTCTATATACAGTATTGTGCAAAACCTAGGCAACTTTTTCTACTCTCATGTAAAAAATTGTCTCCCACTTTTAAAAATTCTTCCCGGTAAACTGTAAATATATTTATTTACATATTTGCATGTGTCCTCAAAATCACCCAAACAAAGTTTTTAATTTTCATTTATTAACAGTAAATAAAAAAAATAGATAAAATCAGTTCAAAGAACAGCTGTGCAAAACCTAAGCAACTCTTTTAATATTTTGTACAATAGCCGTTATTTTTTATGACTTCAGCACATCTACGAGGCATCGACTCAATTAAATTAGAAATAATAGCTGCTGGCTGGTAAATTTTCAATAAATTTATCAACTCCATTTGGTTTTTGCACCGTATTGTTCCAACGCGACGACGTTTAAGAATCCCGAATAAATTTTCAATCGGATTTAAATCCGGCGACTGTGCAGAAGAAATCAAGAACTTCAATCCGATGGTCTGTTAGCCACTCCTTGACCATCGGTCGTTGTCATGTTGGAATACCCAAGAAAGTGGAATATTCCATTCGGCATACGGCAGCATCACATTTTCCAAAATATCCTTGTAAACAAAACGATCCATTATGCCCCCTATTTCATGAAAAGGACCAACACCATAACCAGAAAAGCATGTCCATATCATAACACTTCCACCCCCATTTTTACAGAAGCGTGGATTAAGTCTTTGCTTGGGCGTACGCCTAACGTATTGTATGCCATCAGTGTTCCACAGGCTAAATTTACATTCATCACTGAATAACACACTTTTCCATTTGCCGACTGACCAATTAATATATTTTTTAGCAAAATTCAACCTATAAAGTGTTTTAAAGAAAAGATTATTTCAATTCAACAGCTTCAAGAGCCCGTCTACGAACCGTACTGGAGTCAACGTTCAAATTCAAAGTCGACAATATTTCCCGAGAGGAAATAAAGGGATTTGATTTGATTAATCTCGTTATTTTCCTATCCCCCCGAACAGTTGTATTACGCGGCCTTCCTCCTACATTATTATTTTCTAAGCAATTTTGACTGTGATACACTTTGTCTATATAGGTTAATTATTTTTAATTTGAAGGTTTAATCATATTTAGCGCGCTCCATATTGAAAATGACTGTGAATGACAACCCGATCGCAATATCTACCCACAATTGAGCAAAATTAACTTTACACATTGCGTCATGGAAAAACCAACTTTAAAAATGCCGTTAAATTTGTGGTAATAACAAGAACTGTTTAAGCAAACTCGAAGTTGCTTAGGTTTTCCACAGCTGTTTTTTTGAACTGATTTTCATTTTTTTTTTAATTTACTATTAATAAATGAAAATTAAAAACTTTGTTTGGGTGATTTTGAGGACACATGCAAATATGTAAATAAATATGTTTACAGTTTACCGGGAAGAATTTTTAAAAGTGGGAGACAACTTTTCACATGAGAGTAGGAAAAGTTGCTTAGGTTTTGCACAATACTGTATATCATAATTTTATGGAGGGCGGTATACATTTATTATGGAATGGAATAAGGAATGTAATAAGTGTTTTACTTTATTAAAATACCTCTTTTAATCCTGTACTTAAAAAAAATTCACACATGGTATTTGTGGCCCAAATTTGCCCAATTCAACGTGGTTTTCTGTGTAGTAATCACAAATTGCGCTAGTAAGTTTTTGTTTTACAAACAAATTTTAGTAAATTTAAATATTTTATTAAATATTTAATGCTTTTTGCAACCATTTGGACATACATTTTGTGACGCCCAACTTCTTTTAGTTCCTAGTAGAGAAAGTTTCATTTTTAAAAAATAGACTCCTTCCTTGTGCGAAGTAGATTATTTATCGCAAGTAATGTGTCTACCATATAGAAGTTTCGAAGAAAGCCTGTAGGTCAAAGAACCCGCCTTGAAAAATTCGAGCACGACCAGGGACTCTACGAATCCTTCAAAAAGCCAAAGACAACCAACGTTCCTATACAAGCCCAAAGAAGTAGGCCTAAAGTTTCTTTCTAAAACCGGCGAACACCACATGCGGACCAGTAGGAATTTATAGAAGTGGGTGGGTTATTATCCCAATAATTCGGATTAATAAAAGAATGGATGTATCTACCTTTATTCACAACATAACTTGAAAATATCATATTGGACAATTTTGTCCCCCGAATACAATGTATGTTGCTGGCAAGTATAAAAGTATATTGCAGTTGTATTTATTACATAAAAAAAAAAGACAAGAAATTTCAAATAAAAGTATTCAAAAACACCCGAAATATGCGCTGTAAAACAACTTCAGAGTGATTCACGTAATCTGCAAAAAATATCAGGCTTTGCCAAAGTATGAAGGTATGAAAATACCGTGCCATTTGACTCTAATCGAGTTCTTTCGTGGTCTAAAATTCGCTTGCAGCATTCATTGTTCCCCAATGTAACCGCCGAACTCATATCTTTTCGTGCGTGCTTTATGATTTATTTTTATACCCTATCCTAAGGGTATATTAATTTTGACGCATAGTTTGTAACACCCCTTAATATTCGTCGCAGACCCCTAAAAGTATATATATTTATGATCAGGACCAAAATCTAAGACTATTTAGCAATGTCCGTCCGTCCGTCCGTATCAACTTTTGAGGCCTTTAAAATTATGCTTGGAAGCTGAAATTTGGAACATATACTCCCTAGGGTTCCGAAATGGTAAAGTGTTAAAATTTTCAAAATACCCCCACTGCCACGCCCACAATTTAGAAAAAACCGTTTTAAGGCTTAAACCCAGATTAGAGAGATAAAGTTGTACAACCTTCACAAGATATGTAGATACTGCCCACCTTTATTAATTTGTCATATAAAGTTTTTGGCCACGCCTACTTTTTGTTGGGCGTTTTTCACTAAAATGCTGTTTTCTTCGAAAATTTTCATAGAAATCGAGAAAAAAATGTTTAACAATATATTATGCCAATATTTTTCTCAATATATCGCCCATACAAAGTTTTTGGCCACGCCCACTTTTTGGGGGCGTTTTTTTAAAAAAAAAATAATTTTTTTTCTATAAATTTCATAGAATGAAATAAAATGCTATCCATCATCTTTCTAATGCTTTTTTTCTTTGGGGTACATAGGGATAAGGATAGAGTATCATACTGTTCGCCCCAAGCGGACTGTAGCCGTTCCTTATGTTTTATTTATTAAAATGATTTGAATGTGCATTGTTTAATTTTGGCTCTTAGTATTAAAAGCCGAATTCCTCTATCAACTTTGACATTCCTCTTGCTGATTCTGTGAAATTTTTGCTTTAATTTAATTCTTGTCTCAGTAGACTTAAACGAACTCGTTTATCTTGTTATTGGAATTTATGAATCAATATTTAGTTAAAATTTTTATTTAAATTTATTATTATATTTTTTGGTTGTTTGTATATTTGTTCTCTCTCTTTCCAGTTACGTCCACCCAGATCAACCAAACATGTCGGTAAGTTTCATTTGTTATTATTCACTTAACTTTTTGTCACTTAATAATAAAATTTGGTGAGAGCAACCAAAGGCAATACGCGAAGATGTTGCACTGAAAACTATAGTTGGCCAACGATTGAGGTCCATAAGTGTTCGATAGCAATCGAAATTTTCTGGTCTTAGAAATTAATCTTAACTTTAGTTCAGTAAAAAACTCACTCCACTCTTATCAAAAAAAAAAAAAAATCTAGCAATAAAAAAAAACACATCGCTCACCTGCTAAATAATCACCTCCCTTTGGTTGCAAACCCTCAACACTATCTTCAACCGATTGACATGTCAATTTCAACAAATGAAAATGTCATTAACTATTTTTTTTTTTTTTTTAGTATTAATACTATTTTTTATTGTTCGTAATAAAATAACAACTCGCGATCAGAATTAGTTTTTTTTTATTGGTTTAACCCTTCGAAATGCGTGATAGATAATGCTGTAAATGAAAATTTATATTCACTATTTAGACTCGCTCTTTAGTTCTTCGGCGGGAGTCAGTGGTCTGAGAATATACGATTAAATATTACAAATCATCACGTCACGCAATATCTTGTTCCATACCCTACCCTGGTTGGTTATTTGTCTAAAAATAATAACTTGTTCCAACAAGTTAGCCCATTAGCCTACATACGTAGATATTTATTATTCATTTGTAGATAGCCATTATCCTTTAAGTTTGAAGGTAAGACATTTTTTTGTTTTTAATATTTATTTAGTAGTTGAAGTGCGGTTTTGGGGGGTGTGTGTGTATGTGTGGTGTGGTGTTTTTTTTTTTTTGTTTTCGATTTTGATCCACTTTAGAAGAGAAGCTCGTTAGGGTGTTTTCAATTTAAATTATTTAAATTTGTATTGGGTTCATTGGGAGGAGGGGGTGGAATGTAGTGGTCACTTAGTGGTAACTTTGTTGTAAAGTTTATGGTGCAAGGGAAATAATTTCACACTAAGTGTTAAATGATTTAAATTTGTTTTTTTTTTTTAACATTTATGGTGGTAACTAATTTTAGTTGAAATTTTCAAGGTAATTTGCCACTTATTACTATTTAATTTGCGAGAAATTTTATATCGCCCAATAGCCAATATTATGAACGTGGAAATTGAATTGCATATTACCACCTGCCAGACAGTAGTTTGGTACAGCTTAGATACGAGAAGACTCGTGTAACGAAAGGAAAGGAAGCGGGCCACACAAAAACATTAAATTGGAAAGAACTTAGTTCAATCTAAAATTCCATCAGAAACATAATTCGCAAAAATTGGTTACATAACGGATAACCTTTATGGGAAACCTCAGGAATATGAAATGGAACAAACTTTTTCTAGGTTTACAAAACGGTTCAAAGCTAGTCTGGAACGTCTCTAGAAGAATAAAGCGCGCTGATTGCTTTTCTTAAACAAGTCGAAGGTGGATTTGTTATAACAAGCGCTGAAAAGGGCGAAATTCTTTTACAAAAATTTGCCTTAAATTGCACGATTTCGACGAATCTTAGTAACCCTTATACCCTATTCACACCGCACAAAAATTCGAGGTTTCCACAAACAGATTTCGAAATCGCGTCAAAGCATTCACACCGAACACTACCTGGGTTTTGTTTGACTTTTCAGTCAGCTATCGAAAAATAAAAGCGAATAATCAGTTATTGCGTTCAAATTGCAAGTGCACTGCAAGTCCACTATAAGCTAACAACGCCTATGTCTTCATATAATTCGCTTGATCGTCGTTCAAGAAATCGGTAAGCTGACTCTTAGGTAACTCAGTTGAAATCTGTCAACCGCTTGTCAATTGCTTTGTGTAACTTGTGGAATGTGTTAAAAGGTGCGTTTGCTTCGACAACCTCACCATTGAAACCTGATTCTGAGGAGGTTTCATCGAAACCAAATACAATAACGAGGTTTGGAAATCTCGAAAATGTATGGGAAACCTCCTGATTTCGACGGAGGTTTCAGGACTTTTGCGAAATCTCAGATTTCGATGCGGTGTGAAAAGGGTATTAGTAGAAAGCAAATCTTGTCTCTCAGACTCTGGCGATATTGTTTTTGAATATAACTGTACAACTGCACGCGTCATTGAACCTTCTTCTCGCTATCTATAATACTGGTTAGGCATACCGCCCGAATGGTAGGCATACATTCCTTTGTCATATTTGTTTTTTTTTTTCAAGAGCTGAGAAAAGAAGAGTCTTATGCTGCATTTCCACCAAAAGATAAACCGAGATTAAAGGCAAAAGATTAACAATAAATCAAGGAGATTAACATAGCGGTTTTCTACCAACCCGCTCTCTGGCTCTCAAATTTCCGCACAAAATGTCCAACATCTGGTTGTCAAATTGCTCCTCGCTCTCAATTCTCAGCAACCAACGTCACTTTTGACATATTCAGGTATGGTAAATAGGTATTTAGTGTGTTCACAAACCGATTCTTACATGCAAACCCAGTTTCTTGCAAGAGAATTTTTTAATCGTGTGTTTAGCAGATTAAAATTTGTATGGTAAATCTTAAGATTTAAGGTAGATTTAGGGCAGATTAATCTTAATCTCGATCTAGTGCTCGGTGGAAACGTAGCGTTATATACTTTAGGTAGGTAGTTATGTGACTGAAATAATAGGTAGGTAGGTAAGGCTTAAAATTCTGTAAATCAACTTGATTCAACTGTCTTGATTTATCGACTGGACGAGATTTACGTTCGACTGAAAGAAATTGAAAATATAATATTTATAATAGGCTTTCTAGAATCAAGAAAGTGCCTTGTCCTGATTTCATTTCAAACATATGCCTTATGAACCTCCCCAGAAATTGGGCTTATTTATCTCACTCACATAATTAACGGCTGTCTGTAAGTATTTTCCGCAAGCAGGTAAGCTTGCCCTCTAGTCACCCTTCTAAAGGGTGATTTTTTAGCTGGTTTGGTTTTGGCAACACTGGTTTTGACAGCTGACGTGTGTTTAGTACCTTGTGTCACTGTCAAACAGCTTCAGTTTGGTTTGCAATTTAACCATGGATCGTCTTACAAATGAACAACGCTTGCAAATTATTGAATTTTACTATCAAAATTCGTGCTCTGTGAAAAATGTGGAAATCCGATGTTTTATCGAAAAATTGTGTTCAGCGATGAGGCTCATTTTTGGTTGAATGGGTACGTAAATAAGCAAAATTGCCGCATTTGGAGTGAAGATCAGCCAGAAGCATTGCAACAGCTACCAATGCATCCCGAAAAAGCCACTGTTTGGTGCGGTTTATGGGCCGGCGGCATTATTGGGCCATATTTCTTCAAAGATGATGCGAATCGCAGTTTTTGCCCGAAATGGAAGTTTTTGACTTGCATGATATGTGGTTTCAACAAGACGGTGCCACATGCCACACAGCACGCGGAACAATGGCGCAATTGCGAGACGAGTTTGGTGAACAGTTAATTTCACGTTTCGGGCCGGTCAATTGGCCGCCTAGATCGTGCGATTTGACACCATTAGATTATTTTTTGTGGGGGTATGCCAAGGCTAATGTGTATAGGGACAAGCCCGCTTCGATTGACGCACTGGAAGCCAACATCCATGCATTCATTCGTGAGATACCGGCCGATATGTGTGAAAGAGTATGCCAAAATTGGACTCAGCGGATGGGCTACCTGAGACGCAGCCGCGGTCAACATTTGCATGAAATTATCTTTAAACATTAAATTGCAAGGTTCAAACTATCGATTCAAATAAATATTTCATTCATTTTTTCGAATTTTTTGTGTTTTTTTTTTAAAAAAAGTTCTAAACCTCTTAAAAAATCACCCTTTAGCTATAGCCCAATTGCCTTCGTAACAACCTGGCAAAGGTCATAGACAAAATTAGTTAACTTTATTGACGATAACTAATTTGGACAATTTGCTTTTAGATCCGGTCATAGTACTTCTCGCTTCGTCCTGAGAATCGCCAGACATATAAAAGCCAACTTTACTATTAAAAAATCTACCGGACTCATGTTATTTGACTCTTCTTCTTTTGATTTTGTCTAATACGAAGCTTGAATTGCATGAACGCAATTTCAAAGTCTATGTTGGCCCTGTGATATCCACTTAGATGCCCTCAACGCTCGGTGCTTACCCCGATTTTATACACCTAAGCTTATGGCAGATTTTCCTTATCTACCCAACTGCTTTTCGACTATTTTCGCAGGTGATACTTGCATTAAAAGTTCACATGAACAACCTTTAAATTTCTGCTCAAACCTTCAACAAAGGTTCGCTACGCTCAGTGCCTTTTTTACAGATGGAAAACATAACTGAACGAATCAAGAACTCAAGACATGTTTTTTACATGCTCTCTCTCTACTTTGTAAAAAAAGGCTTAATATAAATGTTTGTAATATCTCTCACGTGGCAGGTTGGTTGATTTAATACCAAAGTCAACTTGAACTTGCTTACTTCATTAACAATGACCAATGAGAAATAAAGTGTCACTTTCTTAAGTTCCCAAGGGCTAAATATATTTTTCACGCAGGGGGGTATTTGTAGAGTCCGACCGAACATTCGGCTTCGACGAAAAAGGTCGAAGGTTTAGCCGAAGTCGGATACTGAATTGATCAAGCGTTTTCCCAAACATTTTTCGCCTGAGCGATTTTGAGCAAGTTATTTATTGCTTGTTTCGTTTCTGATTATGAGTTATTTTATCTACTAAAATGTATAGAGGTCAAATTAATTTAACGGATGATGTATTTTAGGTTCCTTGGTATTTCAGGTTGCACTACATTCGGCTTCGGCTCCGGCTTTGGCCGAAGTTGATAAAAAATAACCGAGGTTTGCAAAGAGCCTTTGACTAAAACACTGAACCGTTCCGTCCTCTGCAAAGCCGGTCTCGCTGCTTCCAGTTATTAAGACTAATTATTTTGACATTTCTTCTTTAATTTCGATCACTATTGTCCATTCTCCGCAGACAAATAAAGAGAAAACGAACCGCACTTTTACGCGTTCAAATTACGACCCCCCTTTTGCCTGTCGTTCTTGAGGTAGGTTCGGAGGTTAGGTCAGTGATCGCTAAAAGCCAATGTACTGGCAGATAAATTTATCCCTAGATGAGGCTGTTGTTACAGTTAATAAAAAAATCCCAGCAGAGGTTGCGGAGTAAAATCGCAGACGGATAAGTGGAACTCGCCTAATGAAGTCAATTTACTTTTAGGACTACATTAACATCTTGATGCAACTTGGCTAAAATACAGCATATATATTTTCCGTAAGGTCAGACCTTTTATATAAGTTTGCTTTGTCAACCTGAAGTAACAGCGGAAAAAACGGAGCTGTAGAGCTAAGTTTGGTATGGATCTTCGTATTTTGACTGTTCGCTCAAATATATGCGTAACGGTGAAGAGCGGTACAGCTAGGGTATGGATCAACCGAATATCAACCGAATTGATGCGATAATACAGGGTTTTCCAACAGGAACGCTACAAAAGTAGACCGACAGGGACAGCAAACGACGCCATATTTCTTTTAACATTTCTCTTCAGTAAGGTTTGCCATTTCACGATGGAAAGATATACGAGCCAACAACGAGTCGAAATTATCAAAATTTACTACCGAAATTCGGAGTCAGTGGCCTCAACGTTAAGAGCGCTGCGTCAAACGAGCGTCTATTGGAAAATTTTGAATCCACAGGCACAGAACAAAATGTTTCCGTGCCAGTGAGACAAGGAAGTGCCGGTAGTGTCGAGAATATCGCTGCCGCTGAGGCTTCAGTTGAAGAAAGCCCAAATGTGTCTCTCACACCTCGTTCTCAAGCACATCTCTGTGAAGTCGTTGTGGCGAATTTTGCGAAAAGATCTTGGCCTACATCCGCATAAGGACCAGTAACCTAGAATAAGTATCCTGTTAGTTTTAAGTTAGATTTAACCATTTTTGTCTAGTTTGTAAGTTTTTATTGAAATATATCGAAATAAATCGAAATACCGTTTGAGACTTACTTAAGGGGTACATGGGGGTTTCACAGCTTCAAAAAATCGAATTTATTTTTACTGTCTTATTAATTTCTACAAAATCTCGATAATATTATCCTTGGGAAGGTGCGCACTCAATTGAATTGCGAGGTTTATTTGAGGTTATCCAAACTTTAAACGCGTTTTTCTTGAAACTTGTTTTAAAAGTCATTTGTCAAAAGTTCTCGAAAACTACTCAACCGATCTTGATGAAATTTTACCCATGTCTTCGAGATGTCACACATTCACAACTATTTAAAAAAAAATTTGAGAAAATTTTACCAAAATTAGCAATTTTCACTTAACTAAAATACGTAATTTTTTTTCCACTTCTGATGATCCTGTCACGAGTTGTTCTACTGTCAACGCGGACGCACCTTTTTTCTGAGGTATCACCGGAAATGACGTAGTTTTGAATATTTACCATTGAAAATTTCAGAAATTCTTTTTCAAAGGTATATCTTTAACATTTCAACTTTATGTGCGTAAAAAGTTTGAATAAAATATTTTATTTTTTATATAAAAAAAAAATTGTTGAAAATAGAACTTTTTTTCCCCGAATAAACCCAAACTTGAGGAAGAATGCTTGAACATCTTTAGAGATAATGAATGTTCTAAATATTATTTCGGCTTATTATGTGTCTACTACAAAAAATATTTGAATTTTTTTTTCAATACGGCCCGCTGTCATGCTTGAGTGGGGTTTGAGTTTGACACCACTGCCTTAGATCTTCGCAAAATTCGGCACAATTTTCACTGAGAGAGTTTATTTGACTCATTTTGAAGTAAAACACTTACAAATGCGAAGTTGACTCCAATTTATCTACTATAGCATTCAAATGCTGTCTGATTTTGCGCCTCCGAATAAAGTAGTCATTTAACTTCGCGATGATATAAATGTCAACTTTGATAGACGTTTTGCCATTGAAAAATATCTCAAATATTTGAAATGAATCTAACAAAAAATTACTACACTTACTGCACCAAGATTTACCTCTAATTTTTGACTTGCCTTCGCGTGCACTAAAATGGGAAATTGTTGATATTTTTCTCAACATAATTTTCATTTCGTTAATAACCGTCTTCAGTTCGTTGAGCTTCGAACTGTTGTCTTCGACTTTCGAACAGAGCGACACTGATTTTCTAAAATTACACTTGTTGCAAAAATAATGAAAATTCGAATTTAAATGCAACTTCTTAAAAGTATCTTCATCGATTTTTGCACAACTTCTATGGACCACATTATTGCATATCCCACTGCAGGATATGTTCTGCTGATTGGACTTTAATTTAGTAAAACAAGATAAACAATTCATTTCAAAGCTGGAAGTAGGTACCCCAAAAGCTGCGTCTACGTAGAAAATGAAGAGAATCAAATTTCGCACGCTCTGCACTTTAACAAATTAACTAATTGACTAAAGCCGCCCAATTGCTCAAGTCATCCACACTCCTTGTTGACCTCGAAAAATTCCCGATAAGGATCTTAGCTTGGCACAACTTTGAACTACCAATACTAAGAACCTACCTGTTTCTCTATTCTTAGAAGAACCTCCAAATTTTAACCACACCTCAACAGGTGTAGGTAATAATGTCCTTAATATCCTCGTTATTTTATGTCCTGTAATAAGCGAAACTTTCTTTCCGAAAACGGAAGCAAAATTACGCCACCAAAACAAAATATGTAATTCCAATCCATCCACTTCTCTCTCTCTCTCTTTCTCTCTTTGTCGCTCCTTATGTACTTGCACTAGCACGTGCATTGTATTGCATGAATGTGTGCGTGAGGGTAAAAATGGCTAACTGCCAGACCTCGCGCTACAATAATCATAGATCACGAAATAAGACAATTTCCTATTGATTTTTTCGAGTAATTCAGGTGTGTGCTGTCGATTTTATTTTCAATGTTCAATGCCCCTCCTGTACAAACACACACGCTATGTCTGTCACTGCACGTATGTACACGACGGACGGCACACAGCTTGTAACAGCCTTGAACCCCATACTCTTGATTTCATACTGTGTGTTGTATGGTGTGTGTGAGTGCGAGTGCGAGTGCGGTACTACATGCGGGGTAGTTTTGTTTTGTTCTGTTCCAAGAAGAAACCTTCAAAGCTGTGATTGAAGTGGTAAAAGTTAATCAACGGGCGGGAAATGTCGGATAATATCTACAGGGTTCTGCTGGGTGGCACACCTAAGTTTAACCAAATGGTTTCGAATAACTAATAAAGGGTCTATGCGTTTTGATTATGCGATCGTTCTTATCGCCATCATCATCACAAGACCGAGGAAGGAATCTAACGGGTGATTTTTTAAGTGTAGGTTTTTTTAAAAATTGAATAAAACACTCAAATTTGCATCAACTGTTCAAAAGTTTGTATTGTAATCAATGAATAGGCCTTTGCCATTTACGTTTTAAAGGCAACTTCATGTAAATGTTGTCCGTGGCTCCGTTTCAAATGGTCCATTCGGAAGGTCCAATTTTGCATCACTTTTTCAAGCATTTCGGCCTGTATTCCACGAATTACGCTTCAATGGTCTTCGGCTTGTCCACATAGACCAACGACTTTACGTAACCCCACAAGAAATAATCAAGAGGCATGATCTTGGCGGCCAACTCACAGGGCCATTTCGAGAGATAAGCTGCTCACCAAATTCATCCTTCAACATTTTCATTGTTTCACGAGCTGTGTGGCATGTGGCACCGTCTTGATGAAACCACATGTAAACGAGGTAAAACTCAGCCAATGTTGTTGATAGAGCTCTGCTGAAATGGGTCGAGGACAATAAAATACCCCCGAACAACCAGTGGAATAAATGCAAAAACCAATGCACGGGTGCTTGTCTGGTTGACTTTGAAAAGGCCTTCGGCACCGTATGGTTAGAGGAGCTTTTCTACAAGTTGATCAGGCTGGGAATGCACAAACCCTTGCTATATATAATTTACAACATGCTTATGGAAAAGAAGTTCGTGGTCAAATGTGGCAACGTGACTTCGAGCAGAGTCTATAATATTAAAAACGGTTTGCAAAAGGGTGCGGTAAATTCTCCGATCCTGTTTAATATTTACACGAGTGATCTGGTACGTTCACTCAGATATGCTATAGCGTATGCCGATGATTTGGTCGCATACAGATCAGGTCCTAAGATCGAGGTCATCGACATCCTTCTGCAGCGTGACTTCTAGCAAATATCCCTTATTGCGACGACTGGAAGTTGAAAAACAACTTTCAGAAGACGGAATCAATCCTGTTCAGGACCCCATTGGCTAATGTCACTAGGGATACCAGAAAAAACTGGAAAAAATTGGCCAATATTGGACAGAATGGGCATTGGCGGTGAAAAACGTGGTCAGGTAACTTGGAATCCCCACACGGCATTATATGATGGGGCTCACTTGAATAGGATTGACAATTTCCTCATTAAGGTGTCTCCAAGGCACGTTGCGAGGGCGATGACCAACGATAATAGCCTGATTTTCGGGGCTTACTACCCTAATGAATCGCACATGGAGAGAACGCTCCGATCTGGCTTTGTTCCGCCAGAGGCTTTTCTCCACATTGATAAAAAAGGGCTGGTATCCCGGTACTATAACACCGCTACCGCAGAGCGACTGATAAGCGGCTCACCTACGGCGGGGACGTCGCTAATGCTCCCGAGCTCCTTCGGTTTAGTACCGCGATAGGGGGGAGGCATCATATTGATACGGACCGAATTCACCGAATATTGGTGGCTTGCGGAGGAAATATTGGAAGAGGTAGGAATGCCTTTCCAGGTCGGTGCGTTGCCTTAGGTAACTCCTCCTAGTCTTAAGTAGTTTTAAGTGGTAAGTTGATTATTTGGTGCTCTGCAGGTCGGCTGCAAGGTGTGGTGTTTCTGAGAGTCGACTGACGCATTTCGATGTCAGTGGATTCTCGGTGGCGCATGTGCGCTATGTTGGCGGCTGCTGGGTGCTGCTAATGGAGTAGGGGAGGGGGGGGGCACCGTTGCCTCTGTAGATGAGGCGGCGAGTGCACATAACCTCCGATTATACTTAGTATTAGTTTGATACTTTTAAGTAGCATTAGTTAGATTTTAAGTTTTTAATGTATAGTCTTAAGTAATTTTTAGTTTTTAGTTTTAATCAAAAATTAAATAAATAAAGATGTAAAGTTTTTAAAAAATTTTCTTGTAAAAAAAAATTATATTTAAATAATAAAAATTGTATTATTAATTAAGGCCGAAAGGTAATAGTATTAAGTGATATAGTTAAGTTTAGAGCGTCCGCATAACGACCAGTAAGCTAGAATAAGTATCCTGTTAATTTTAAGTTAGATTTAATCATTTTTGTCTAGTATGTAAGATCTTTTGGAAAAATAAAAAAAAGAATTTAAAACTTAAAAAAAACTTAAACTTAAAACTAAAACTCAGCCAACTGGGGCAAAAAAAGTCGCGTATCATGGCACGATATCGTTCGCCCTTGGCGGTAACGTTTCTTTCACTGTCATCTTTGAAGAAAAATGGACCGATGATGCCACCAGCCCATAAACCACACCAAACTGCCGTTTTTTCGGGATGCATCTGTAATTCTTGTATGGCATGTGGCTGTTCATCACTCCAGATGCGACAGTTTTGCTTATTTACGCATCCGTTGAGCCGGAAATGAGCCTCATCGCTGAACACAATTTTTCGAAAAAACAGCGGATTTTCCCATTTTTCACAGAGCACGAATTGTGATAATAATTTTCTATAATTTGCAATCGTTGCTCGTTTGTAAGTCTTTCCATGATTAAATGGCAGAGTATACTGAAAACTTTTCACTTTGACAAATGACGTTTGGACGCCATTACTAACCAGTGCTGCCAACCTGAAAAACTTAATTCTTAAAAAATCACCCTTTTAACCAAACAAATCGGAACATTGTCGGCTTTTTTTTCTATTTAGCGAAGCTTTAAATTGTGTTTTTTTGGGTGGACATAGAGTGGTCAATTGGTTCTGAAATAAATAAACCACCATTACCACCCACTTCTCCATTTCACAACCAGCGCTACAAATTCATTCATGCAATATTTCCAAGTATTCAACCTTGAAACTATATTACTACTCTACTAACAAAAAAAAACCCTTTTCACTAGAAACTAGAAAATCCACCCCGGAAATGTGACAACCAACCCATCCTTGGACATATGGCATCGCAATTGCTGTTTCTCACTCTCATATTTGAATAGGTTATCGGCGGTGTATAACTTGCCCAGAGAGCTATAAAGAGCCACCTCCCTTAATCGCTTTTTCATTGCAGCTTTTATGTGTCTAAAGCGCCAATTATTATTTATTTTACATCGATATTTTATAGTCTCCGCCCCAATAAAATGTGTTTTACGTTTTTTTTATGAATTTTATCGACAATGTTGCTGAGTTTCCAAAAAAAAAAAAAAAAAAAAAAATTGTCACACCAAACGTTGCGTCAATCACGCGATAGGTTTTCACTTACATTTTACAATTAAAAAAAAAAACGAAGAATGAGAAGAAATATCCACACTCGATATCAACCTGAACATGATTTAACAATTACTATCAGCCGCGAGAGACACAATGTCCGAACACTAGCAATTATTATGAATTGCAATTAATTCGATGCTAATAATTGTTCATTATACGTTTCGTCCTTGAACGTTGGTCTTTCCGGAGGGCAACAAAAAAAAAAAATGTTGTTAACCAACCAACGCTGACATGAGCCGTTGCTTTTTTAATTATTCAGATAAATTAACAGCTTTGCTATAGGAATTATAAATATTTTTTTTTTTTATATATTTTTTTGTTTTACCCATAAAATGATTAATTCAGAAAATTAGTCAAATTCACAAATTAGGGAGTGTTATAAAGGACTAGAACGTGTTGTGTTGTAAATAAGGCTGAGCCCTAACATTATAAAGGGTTAATGGATGAAGTGTTATTTGACAACGAGAGGCTTTAATTATAAATGAAATAAAGTTTCAAACGTTGTAGCCGTTTGGGTCTGAGGCAATTCATAATGCGTAAAGTCCAAACAATCCGCTCTAAGAACTCACCTTCATCATGGTCAATGGCAGTCAAAAGAGTATTAGCACACATCCGTTTTCATCTCATTCTGATTTGAAAGTTTGTTGCTGTTCGGAGACAATTTTAACATTATCTTACTTGACTTCCGACACAGGAAAAGTCTCTGCCTTCTATCACCTGTGCCCGGGATGCACGCTTCTTCCAATTTTCTTCTCTGGCATCCGCGATGACTTGGTCTTTAAAACGGAGGTATGGTGTTTCTTGTCGTCTCGAACATGAGATTCGAATATATTCTCTTGGCTGGAGTTCTTTTTGTACATTGTCACTCGACGTTGCTGAATCAATATAGTCGACGGGTCTTGGCTTTTTGGGCTACATCCACATCTTGGTACAGATGTTCGCGGTTATTTCTCTGGCTCCATTCGCCCTCCTTGGATCTTTTTCTTTCGAAGGATCCTAGTATTAACTGTCTTTTCCTACTAGTCGTCCAGTATTCGGCGGCGTAGAGCAGAACTGTCAGGATAAGGCTTCTGTAGAGCTTCGCGAAACCGAAGCAGCGGCGGTTTCCTAGGATAGTTCTTCTCCGGAACTTTTCGGTCATTCGTAGAGTTGATGTTAACAACGAGGTAGATGAACTCCTTAACTTGTTTGTTTCTAGTTTCGCCTGTTCTTCAATAGCCGTGAAAGCCACTATCACGGCACGCTGGAAGCGACCAGTAGCTGGACTGATAGTTCCTTCCATGTTGACACTTTCCCTGCGCACAAGAACAAGATTCAAGAAATCACACGATCTCTCCTTGCCGAAATCCGGTGCATGTTTCATAGACTTCAAATGAGCTGCTGACAAACCAGGAAGACCTCTTCCTGACGATAAATGCTATAGGTCTGTGGCTATGAAGCCGATGATAAGATGGTGTGTCTCAACTTGAAATCATTGACCCAAACTTGAATGACATCGCTTCTCTATTTGAAGAGCTCTGCTGATAGACTTTTTAGAGCCGGCGGCCTTGTTGTTCTTCAGCTTTTTTATAGCTAAGCCACTGAAGTTCTATCACTCCGGCGCTCTTTGCAGTCTCTGGCTACTGCAAGCATGATAAGACGTCCAACGTCGACTTTATTCTTCCGGGAAGTTCGCAGTTCTTATTGGATAGTCGAGGTCTGAATCTAGCTTCAACAATAAAGCAGTCAGAGTGGACGTTTGCCCCCCGGTAATAGTGCACGTTCAAGATGTTACATGCGTTACCTGTTAACTGCTGCTTGTCGATAGCTGCTATCTGTTGTCGTTTCGTACAGGCCGACTAACCCGCCAAAAATATTTTTCTTTCCGACTTTAGCATTGAAACCCCCGAGCACGACTCTGACATCGTATTCCAGACAGGTTCCGTAGGCTCCGTCCAAGAGGTCATATAAATCCACACTGCGTCGGTAGGGGCGTGTGTCCACATATGAGGCTAATGCTTTGAATTTGCTTCACGTAACTATGTCGCTATCGTCCCATCTACGGTTTGCTTCAAACAATTTTGGTATTGCTCAAAAATCCCCAAAAAGTAAATTTAAAAAGGCGCCGAACGCTGAAACTATTTTGTGACTGCGGACTCAAACTTGACAATATGGTCTGACAATAATCGACCTACAGAATGGTACTCTGGGTGCGTATATCGACTAAAATAAACCTGCAGCGGCCAGATTTTTATTATTGTTTCGTCCTTTTTTTATTTTTCGTTCAATAAAGAATACAATTTTACGTAAACCGAAAAAGAGCGCATTTTGGTGCTATTTGAAAAATGGGGGCCATGGGTCTTTATGTAATGTCTGCCTTGTATCGCGTGAGGATAGACTCAAGTTTTTGTATAAGACCTGGGGTGTAGAGCGTCCGCACATTCCAGGTAAATACTTTCATGTCCGTAGACGTTTGTATCCGAATCTCGTCTTGTTTCTGTCGAAATCAAACATTTTTGACGACGGCACAACTTGGAGGGCCAGGCACTGGCTTTGAGCCTAGGAAAACAGGCCGGTGATTCCGGTACTAGTAACCTACATCGAGGATGTAAAAGCTACCGTTGGCCCATGAAGGACTCATCCGCCGTCATATCTTTTCCACAACCCTGACAGTCCTGAAAATTCCTTCTTTATATGTCGAAGTAGCTAAGGTATCTGCATCTGCAATCATGACCGATGAAGAAGTCCGTTTAAAAGAGTGTTCGTTTGTAAGAATGCATTTTGTATGGATAATTAGAGAAAAAATTGGTTCCCGAACATTAGTCCGTCTGAATTGTCTCCTAATTGAAGTTGTCCGCATGGACCTAGGTCAAAAATAGGCTTACTCTCAGTATCTAAAATACTTGACCAAATTGGTACTCATATTACGGAGACTCCAAAGATAGCCTCCCTCGATAGCAATGCAAATAATGCAGGATGCGACACTGTACTATCACTCTTTGCTTACATTTTAGGTAGTCATTTAGAACAATCATCCACTTAGTATTCAAAACTTAGAGGAAATAGATGGCAAGGACTTCAAGGGCCTCTTAGGTCTCCGCAGGGAAATTGGTTGCTTTGCCAGAGAAATTGTTCAGGTTTTTCTGCCCTTTGAATTGTGAATTCAGCTGCATCCCCAAGGGATCGCGATGGGCCCATTTTGGTCCTAGTGTTGTGTAGCGGATTTCGTTTTCACCACACCCCTGTTTAACCCAACCTAACCTAGACCACAACCAATCATTTTTAAATAGATACTGATGGCATTAGTATGATATTTTGACGACAAAATACTAGAGAGGTGGCGGCAGTATTGTGAAGGACATTTAAACGTTTCCCCGGCTATACTTTCCAGGAGCCACTCTTAACTACGAAGAAGTAATCGACGTAACAATCATTAGAAAAGCGGTCAAATTCTTTAAAAATAAGTTAAAAGCGGTTAGGCTCTCTGAGTTCTGCAAGATTTTGGGCAGCAGATGGAAGGCATTGGGTCCAAATGGATCATGATTCTTATCTGCAAACTCATGAGAGGCGGGCATTGGTGGTTAAAGTACAAATTCTACGTCATAGTGATGTTAGTATGTCATCCGGATGACAAGTTTGGATGACCGTCTGATCGCACCTTTAGCACTGTTGAAAGGCGGTAGCACCTCTCCGCCCACTAGTAGAGGGTTCATATCAGAGCCGTTTCTGGCTAATTCGTCCGCTTTTTCATTTCCTTCCACTTCAACTAGTCCAGGAACCCAGCAGAGTAGAACTGAGTGATGACTGAGTATAACCCTGAGTGCAATCTGTGCCGCTCTTCGTGTTTACAAGGTTCGAGCCAATTGCTTTAAGTGCTGCCTGACTGTCCACACAGATTGGTTTGATTTCCATTGCTGGTAGTCCCATCGATAGGAGGTTAGCCTGTGCTGCTTTCTTAACCTTACTGTACATAAAACATCATTAATCCCAGTCCTACTCTATGGATCAAAATCCTGGCGATATTATTGAAAATTGTTTATATATTCAATTTGTCGTTGGAGGTTTTGAAAGTTTAAAAGCATTTTCTCTTGTTTAGAAAGCAAAATATTATGTAATAATCTCCTGAAAATCTTTAAAAAAAATCAATCGATTGCCTTTTTGTAAGGTAAGTTTTTATCCATTTTACCTTTGCCGTGGTATGGTGTAATCTTAAAATCTGCTTTTCAACAAAGCCTTTTCGGTGTGGCACAGTCTAAAATCTAGAATCACATGTCATATACCAACTCACATTTGCCTGAAGAAAAATGGCAAAGTGATTGTCATTCAGTTTTTGTTTCTTTTCTACACGTTCAATTTTACTTCACTAACCAAATCTCAACAAAACTAGTTTCTTAAATTTGAATTTTTGGATTATATTTACCAAATCCGAAAAAATCCACAAATTTACGAAAAAATCGAACAAAGTGGCGACCTTGGTTACCTTCCCTTTATTTAAGGCCGGTCTCACATCTTTCAATGTAATGGCTGAAGTGCAGTTATATTTGGAACCCAGACCAGCCATGCCACTTCTAAAAAAAAATCTGGAGTAGAATTGGTAGAAAAAGTGGAGTAGGTGGGAAAAGACAGCAGTAGATCTTAAAAAAAGCAACTACATATATTTGGCTCCCTGAAATTACGCCAAAAAACTTTTTGAAAAATGCCAAAATTATTTCGGCGTAATATGTTTGGCCAAGAAGTAAAATGGAAATTACGCCTGAAAAAATCTATTTTTTGGCAATTTCCAAATTTAGTATGGAAATTAAGTCCAAAATTCGTAGAATAAATGAACTGCACCGATAGAGTTCTTGTGAGATTAAACTTTTTAGCTTTTTTTCCTTTTCAATTTGGAACAAAACACCAAAAAGTTTTTTTCCCTTAGAGGTTTTCAACCTTTTTTCCATTTTAATTTTTTGGCGTCAGTTCCTTCGGCCATATATAATTATTTTAAAAGCTCGTGCCTTAACATACCGATTTGCTTAGATTTGAAAAATATCCTTTTATTGCTGTTAAATAAACCAAAATTAAAAACAACTCTAACGGTTTCTAATAAATCAAATGTATATGGGGTTAAAGACAAGTCGGACCGATGTATCATGGTTGCTGGCCCAGAAGACCCTACGGACACAGCAAAATAATACTTTCACTACCAAGTGGTAAATTGAGTTTCACCAAACGAAAATTCCATAAAGCTCTCTTTGTTTGAAGTTGGTGTCTTCCCATCCAGGTGGGAATGCGAGTCAGATACTGTTACAAAAGAATTCGAAGTAACTATCTTCACGGACGTTTCTTAACTAAACTTTGGAGTTGGTGCCGACGTTTTCCCAACTACATGGGAAAACTACATGCGAATCGTTCTGGCTCCCCACATTTTTTAAGCGTCTTTTAGGCAGAAGTCCTTGCTTTTAAAAAATGCGGGAGAGCAATTTTTGAATCTTCGTTAATAGTCAGGCCGCGTTCAAAGCTTTCGATTCAACCGTGCTATCAAGCTTATAGAGGGTAATAGGAGCGTCGATGCTCTGGGTAGACGTGGCTCTAGTCTCCATTTATCAGTGGCGGAGGAAGTTTAATCCTCGCTAAGATCTGTGAAGATAGAAATCTTCGTGCACTATACCTCATTGGCAGTTGGTGTTGTCTAAAAACTTGCTTGAAGCCCAGATATAACACATAGGCTGGGTGACCAGAAGGCTGATCTCCTAGGCATTGAATTCAGCAACATAGTGTCCTTACTTAATTCCACTGACTGGATAAAAGTTTTGCTTCGACTTTTCCTTCTTTTTCCACATGTCTTGTGGATTGAGGTTAATTGCTCTTCTAACCTACCTAAGAGACAAATCTTCAGCAGGGTTTTTCAACACGGGCGCTACAAAAGTAGAGCGACAGGGACAGCAAACGACGCCATATTTCTTGCCGCTCTTTTGACATTTCTCTTCAGTAAGTTTTGCGCCATTTCATGATAAAAAATTAAGTCGAAATTATTAACATTTACTACCGAAATTCGGAGTCAGTGGCCTCAACGTTATGAGCGCTACGTCCAATTTATGGTCGCCATAATCGTCCTAGCAGATCAACAATTGAGCGTCTAGTGGAAAAATTTGAATCCACAGGCACAGTACAAAATGTTCCCGTGCCAGTGAGACAAAGAAGTGCCCGAGATTATTGCCGCCGCTGAGGCTTCAGTTGAAGAAAGCCCAAATGTGTCTCTCACACGTCATTCTCAAGCGTTGGGCATCTCTGGGACGTCGTTGTGGCGAATTTTGCGAAAAGACTTTGGCCTACATCCTTGCAAGATTAAATTGACGCAAGAACTGAAGCCGCTTGACCACCAGAAGCGTCGTATGTTCGTGAATTGGGCTGAGCAACAACTTGAAAATGATTCGGATTTTCATCGAAAAATCATCTTCAGCGATGAGGCTCATTTCTGGCTGAATGGCTTCGTCAATACACAAAATATGCGGTATTGGTCCGGCAGCAATACACATCCCGAAAAAATTACGGTTTGGTGTGGTTTATGGGCCGGCGGCCTCATTGGGCCGTACTTCTTCCGTGATGATCAAGACCGGCACGTTACTGTGAATGGGAATCGCTACCGTCCAATGATAACCGAATATTTTTGGCCCCAATTGGATGATATGGACTTGGAGGACATGTGGTTCCAACAGGACGGCGCCACAAGCCACAAGCCACACAGCGAATGTCACAATCAATTTATTGGAAACCAAGTTTGGAGAACGTGTTACCTCACGAAATGATCCAGTCGCTTGGCCGCCTCGGTCGTGCGATTTGACGCCGTTAGACTAGTTCCTGTGGGGCTACTTCAAGTCTATGGTCTATGCCAACAAGCCAGCGACGATTAATGAACTTCGTACGAATATCGAACGTAAAATTGCAGCAGTATCGGCCGATTTATCCTTGAAAACCGTCGAAAATTGGGTTCAGCGTCTGGACTTCTGCAAGCGTGCCCGTGGTGGCCGTGCAAGAGAAATCGAGTTTCATACATAATGGCATCGAACGTACTTTCACAGGAATAAAGAATTTCATTGATATCCAAAACCGTTTTTGTTTTATTTAAAAAAAAAACTTTTGTAGCGCTCTTATTCAAAAACCCGATATTTCCGTACGTCGAGAACGTACATATGTTCTTCATTTGCTGTGGGAACATGCTGGTCAACTTTTTTTATGAATGAAATAAGGAAAACGGATTTAAAATTTTTAACTGGAGCAGATTCTGGATTTCTTAATTTTTTGAAAAATTGTAGTAGAGCTGCTCCAAGTGCCATCGCTGATCCAGACTGCACAACAAATTTGATGTTCTCAATTGTTCTATCTTTTGTCTTAAAACTTTCTCGAATACTTTGATCAGAAAAAGAAGGACAGAGACGAGTTTTATAATTATTAGCTTTTTCGTCACGTGAAATTGGCAATGGAAATGGAACTTGGCAAACCCCTGCCAGTTGCTGAAACCTCTTTAAAAGCTTAGAAGTTTTTTAAAATAGTTTGTAATGTTTAAAAATAAGTAAATACACGGCGTTAATTTGGACCTAAACCTTGCTTTTTGAACCATATTCTTTCACACAAATGAAAGACAGTTTAATGCCGATGGTAGTTAAACTGGAGGTCCCTTAGTTAGAAGCCCAACTCACTTACTATTGTACCCACAGCTTTTTTGAAAATATTCTCAGCCTACACAACTTAGGTAAAATTTTCAAGTTAACTAAAACTTAATGAACCTTTAACTTTGTTTGTTAAAGTGCAGGGCCTTTCTTTCACCTTTCTCTCAACCCTTTCACAGTGTACATACCTAAAACTATTCCAATTCCAATTATAATTTCAGGTTATGTTTGAAAAAAAAATAAAGTACAAATTTTCCCAGCAATTAAGCGTTTGAAGCCTGAGCCAAACCGTGCGGCTAATTGGTGAGTTATAAAAATGTACAATTGCTCATTTGACAGCGTGTCGAAAATATTGTCCACTGACCTGTGTCTAAACAAATACCCATTATCCATTCGGTGGCCAATGTAACGCAAAAGTTTTACAAGTGTTCGCTTCTGGTGTATTAATCATTTGTTAGGTCCTTAATCCAAATGTTGATACAAGTTTATATCCATATTTTTGTTTCTTTTATTTTCACAAAAAATAACCAACTTTTATCCGTTTATTTATTTTTTTTTTTTCTTATAAAATCACAATTTTGTTATAAAAAAAAACATTTGCAACAAATAAATCACTGATTAAAATTTTTGCGGCTCACTAAATTCACAAAGAATTCTCTAGACATATATTCATCACAAATAAAGGAAAAGAAATCAAGAAAAATCTATTCAAGGTTACCAGTCGGCGGATAACGCGTAACGTAAAATCTGTCACAAGTCCCGAATTGAACTGACTCTCATTCGATGACAAAGCGAAACTTTTACTTACCAAAAGTTGTTATAGCGGTCTGCTTTGGTCGTCGTCGTCGTCGTCGTCGTCGTTCTTTTTTTATTTTTTGGTTTCCATTTTTTCTACGAGTTGTTGAATGAATTATTAATGCATTATAGCAGTTATCCTTTGAAGTCTCCATACACACACACATAAATTCAGTTCGTCTATAGCTATTACTTAGAATGCACATTCATATTGCCACCGGTGTCGTATTGGTTAATGATAGATAATGTGGCTAGTAGTGTGTGTGTAGTAATTGTGTTCTATATACAATTTTTTTGTTATCTACATTGACCGCTAAATTAGATATTTATGTATGGAAGCAGCTATACATGAGCTTGGTGGTCGATGGTATGTTGACAAACAACGCAAAGCTCGGGAAAAAATTGCGGCGAAATAAGTAAAGCTTGTTTGTTAGTTATGGAGAGAAGAGAGCCGGCATGAAGGCGGGAAAGGATAGTTTTTTGTTTTATGTTTTGAAGGACATGGTGATGATGATGATGATGTTGATGTCGCGGTTGTTGATTGTTGTTCTATTTCAATTTTTTGGAGAAGAACTTGATTGTGTTTGGGGCTTTTTCTTGAGTGGGAATTCGCAGGTGGTTTAGTGCTGCACGAAATTAAAAGTGAGAGATGTGTCATCTATAATTTGGGGAATTCACAGGCACATGGCCCCTAAACGAGGACAACGTGGACAAGAGGTCATTGAAATGTTTATAAATTTTGAATTATGGGAATAAGTGTGCCAAGAACGATGGACTCATTAAAAGTTTGTGCTACGAATTGGGACTGTTTAGGGGAAGGGCACATAGGGTTGGTAGAGTGAAACTTCAAAAACAGCTAGAACCGATCCAACTTTCTTATCGATTTTAAAAATATACAATCAGGAGTCCATCAAAGCAGATTCAGGGAAAAAAGAAGCAAATCGAAACAGGCAAACAATTAAATTTAAATTCCCCGATGTCTTAAGCATCCAACTGGTCGTATATTAAGTCCTTAAGTGTGATTTTACCTTTCATAATACCCCTGACCAAATCAAAGGAGCGGTTTGATGTCCACACCATGCCTAGAGTTTCTAGCTTCATCCACTTCTCGCCAGGTCACTGGCTCGCTTATTTCCTTTTATACTTCGCCGTCCTTGGCACTTAACTCAGTCTTACTCAGCTCTGACTGAGTGCGTAATTCCCTAGGCCAGGCGAATAAAATCGTGTGGCGGTGACGACGTATGACCTGAGCGATTTTTGTTAAGTCGCAGGGCAACGTTTTCATCGTCCTTCAATCGCTTGTCGCTCACAATGTGGCCGAAGCCTTAAGCATTGAGCGGCAGCTACTAATTATTTCAAGCTTGACATTATAGGACCCTAGTGCCTTGAGTGCAACTTATTTATCGATGTATATAGCGATATTCATATCCCTGCTTGACTGTTTTGGATATAAACACTGACCTGAGCCCATACCCAATCCCATAGCTTTTATAACATTATCGGCAAAATGACTGCACGACCCTGAGATTTATCCTTCTTTCATTTAACGGGCTACCGACCCGTGAAGAGTCTCCAACTGAGACCTAGCAGCCTTCTATATTCTACGGTTCTTGCTTGGTCTTTGAAATGGAGGGAAGTTAGGTTTCCTTGTCCTATCGAACCTAGGGCCTTGGATTCGAAGTTTGTCTTGGCTGCAGCACTATTATCCATTCGCTCGATGTGCTGCTTAAGGAGTTTGTGGTTGTATCTTCTCCTCCATTCGCCCATCTGGCCCACAGAGCTATATATTGACTTTTAACTCAAACGAGTTAGGTACCTGCTCCCCTTCGATCAGTGCTTTATAGAGCTTACACTTCGTCCTTCTAGTCAGGAGATTTAAACCCATTTGTTTTGCCAAACCGAAGTAGCAGCGGTTTCCTAGGCTAATTCTTCTTTGAATCTCCACTAATCTTTGCAGAGTTAATGTTGACCCCGAGGAGTTAAGTTTCAGCTTTGAACAGTTACGTTTCGCCTAAGAAGCCGGTGAGCAGATGCTTGCTTGTTTGTAGAAACCATATATTTAGGTTTGTCCTCGGCCTCCCAGAGATTTATACGGCTTAAAAGTGACCCAACGTATAGTTTTATGTATCTTAATGTTTTGCATAGCAGGGACACCTGGCTATATGGATCCTCTTTTTAGAGCAATTTACGTGCTCTAGAAGCATCAGTCATTCCTTCGATATAGAAGAGCACAGAACTTTTTCCTTGAAGCTCTCTTGAATTTTCTCACTAAGTACAGGCATTGCCATAACTATAAGTGGTAATAAAAGAAGTTGAAGCAGTAGACTTTAGGGCTGATGAAGCATTAATTTCTTCAAAGTATGTAAAAGAATACTGAATGCCCAGATTGATTTCAAGAAGGAGTGGTTGCTCTGCAATCAATGTTTTTTTTTTGCCAACGATGTGATAATCTTCTAAAGATGCGGTAGCCCGTGCTGCCAACATGCACCATTAGCGAAACCTCTGTTATCGATGCCAGGAGTGCGCCTACGTACTAATCCATACTACCACCTCCTTTCACTCTCAGGCTCTGCTCAGTTGCTTTGTCCGTCTTTCCTTGTTGCTGTTATGCCAGCAATTTTGCCATTTCTCTATTGAAACTGACCTATATCCTTTTCGAATATTGCCAATTACTCCATTTTGTCGATAAGCAAGCTTACTCGTGTACATTAGCTTTCGTTTGTCAGCTAGAATGTCGATTGGCAGCATGCCAGCTAAGAAGCATGCTGGTTCGTCTGAAACGGATTTTTCTCAAAGCGCTTAATCTGTATATTCTAAATTTTTTTCTTGTTTCTTTTGCTACTAAAGCATAAGCTGGAGTTTATTACTTTAGACAAAAGGTTTCTGCAACCATATTTTGGTCTGTCGATATTCGGTATTATTCTCGTTAGCGTTAGGATTGTATGAATAGTGATTTTTCACTCACGTTATCTAGACGAGCCTTAAAGGTAAGCCTATTACACCCAAGTACCTTATTGCTGGTTTTGATCTGTTTCTGCTCTGCTACTTCAAGGCTTGCCGTCTCCAGGCAAGCTTTGATTCTAAAAATTGTCTCTTCTATTTCGTGGTCTACTTATGACCGCAAAGCCTATAGTCTTCACCCTGGGAGGTTCATAGAGCACATGGAATCGAATGTTATTATGTACACAGTACAGGTTTGTGGAGCGAAGCTTCTGGAATGGTTAAGGTATTTTAAAGGAAACTTTCCATTCCATGTTTATGCTGGGAGCAGTTTCATCGTCTATGTTTATTAAAACCCATTAGGCTGCAAGTGCATGTGGTTGAGTATGACTGCCAAAAAAGGAGCCTTATGGTCGTTTAAAGAGTGGTGATTTCTCGCCATAACTGAACCCAAGTTTTAGATATCAACATTTAGAAGTGTTTTAGAAGTGACCTATGGTGTGGTTCTAGTGCTAATCTGGAAATTCACAAAGTTAATTTTAAATACGATTAAGACACAAACCACAAGGCATAAGCTTGACGGCGTATAGCGATTTAAAGGCACAGTCTCAAAGAAGAATGCATGCTTATAGCATTGTAGTATTTAACTCTAAATCGGAGCAGAAACAAAGCCGACCCAGCAGACAACTTTGTATGAATCATAACCCTCGTACTTCACTGCATGTCCAGTGGTCTTATGGGATTCACCGGTTTGAGATTAAAGAATATCTGCTGACCTTCAAGTCAAAGAACCCATCTTGAAAAAAATGCAATTGGTTTTGCCATGTTCAAAGGAGGAACCCTACAAATGGCGTTTTTCAAATTAAATCGATTGTTTTCGAGGTTGTAAGTAACTGCAAACAGGAGGCTTCAGATTGGTACCCATCAAGTATCGCCTTATATTTTTTTCTACAGTCTTTGTCTAAGAAATTTGTTTGCGAAGACCTGTACTTAATTCCGTCAACTTAAGCTTCAAAACTGTGAATTTAAAATATCTCTTCATCATTTCGGAAATTATATTTTAACTTCCTAGACTTAATTTAAGGCCTCAAAAGACGATCACAAAGTACTTTTAGGCGGGTCTACGATCAATTTAAAGGCATTTGACTATTTATTTATTTAGCTAAATCCCTTCCTTGGTTGAGTATGATATAACACATCCGGAGAAAGACGAAATTGTTGATTTTGACAGATGGTTTGACAAACAGTAGAGGCAACAGACAGAGAACTTAAGGCAATGGAATCAACCAATATCAATTCTAAAACAGTCAGGGGCACAATGCTTTAAGCGGCCATGCGAACAATCGCCCAAATTACAGAACCGAAATATTAAAAATCGCCCAAATATTTGGATCTGTTGTCAAGACGAAATCGCCGGAAATCCAAAAATGAATATTCGGCCAAACCATTTCTTAATTTTCTCGTATACGTTATTATAGAGAAAGTTATTGCGATCGGTCGGAAATTTCGCACTCGAAAAGGTTATGAGGGATTATATTACGACTATAAAGAAGTCCAAAAAAGTGGGTTCGCCAATGTCTTCGGTCAGTCTGTATGTCTGTCCGGGCACCGTATGGCGAAACGGTTCGACGGTTTTGCTTCAAGGCTCGTGTATAAGGTTTTTGGGGTTACATCTTGAGGCGTTTTTTTTAGTTTTTGCTTTATCGTTTGAAATAACGGTACCTTGCATACGATTTTTTTTTTGGTGAAAATCACATCACTATTTTTCTAGAAAATGGTTTAAAGGATTTTGATTTTTTTTTGTACTAAGGATATTTGGGATGGGACCAAAAAAAACTGCATTCTCAGTTTTTGGCAAAAAAAATTCGAATAACGGTAATTTGTAAAACCGCCAATATCTCAAAAACAATTAAGTTGAATAAATCTGGGTACTTCGATGAAATAATTAAATTTAGATTAAATCGGTTTTCTCAAAAACGGCTCTAACTCTATGTAGAAATAATTATGTAAAAATGCAATCTGGCCGAAAAACCGTTAGGTCTGCTAAGCTAATGCGATCAAGTGTTGAGGGATACAGGGTATCTAAAGCTCCATGGCCACTTTTCAGCATTAAAAGGTCTAGGGAGGGATAAGCTTCGAACAATAATACGTATTCTGACCTGCGGACACACACAAAGAGACTCAGGTTGTCGGATACAGATATCTGCAGATTCAGCGGCGATCTGTCGAGGATATAACGCACATGACACGCAATATCGCGTAGTTCAAGAAAATATGTACGGAAATACATTTTTAAAATCCTATACGACACGAACTTCAAAGTCCTTCGGGGTTTTTGGTCAGACGGTTTTTGTTTTATCAGGAAAGTTGTTTAGGTTTTTCGGCCTTTTAAATGTAAATTCAACTGGTTCCCCACGGATTGGGATGGGCTCGTTTTGTGTGTTGTGTGTTGGGATTTTCAACATACCCCAGTTTTAACCTAACCTAACCTAACCTAAGATAGGATAAAATATTCATTTTAGGCTCTATCGATCTATATAAGCTTGGCAGGCCGTGTCATTAAATTTAATTCAATTGTTTTAGCCCGAACATACCTGTAAACCCCCAGTTAGTTCCAAACTGTCAAGGACACTGCACAACTTCATGTGTCCAATTCTCAAGAAGTCTTTTCAAGAGTCCTTTCTACCACGAGTCAACAATAGCCCAAAGGTCGTCAACCCAATCTTTTTATAGAAATAACTACTAACAACAAAGAAACAACCGCATCATTTCCCCGTCAACAACAAATCAAACACATTGTTGTCAAAACGCCAACGAAGAAAGATCTTTCAATATAATTTCATATAATAAAGGATTCCCCCAAAGCTAATATCATATTATTAGCAACAATTCGATTGAATCAATTAGATAGACCAGACCAGACCAGACCAGAATAAAGTGTGTCCTTTGCACATAAAGTCCACCCGTCACATGTAACGCATTTAACACATTTCTGCACGTTAAATCATTCATGTCACATATCTATATTGAAGTAAACAACCAGAACTGTAAACACTATAACCAAAGTTGGATATATTCATTTCCGATGTGTCCTCTCACAAAATTTAAATAGTGTCATGTGTGGAATTTACAGAACGTCTGACCGACCACATTCATTGAAATCATGCGCAAAATAGACTCGCTGCTCTCTGGCTTTGATATCACTTTATAGAAGCTCTCAATCAATTCAGTGCTAGAACATAACATACATGAATAAATCAAATGTCCTTTTATCCTTTATGTACATTGAAGTACGAAATGCCCGTTGTGAACTCTTTATTATTTATTTTATGTCCTTGAGCTTGCACACATGCATATACAGGTTTTTAATGAATAGCGTTTCTAGTTTTAATGGTTTACTACGACTTGACTGGTGTCGATATAAATCGGCGGACGATGATAAAAACATAAATAAGACATTTATAAAACAAAGATAAAAACATGCAGATACATTTGTATGAAAAGGAGAGGAGTGATGCACCTACACATCACCGGGAAATGGCGGTCAAACTAGTTGCTTATAATTTAGTTGTTGTATCGAAGTTCAGGCTGATTATATTTGTCTATTAGTATCGCTTTGTTAAAGGCAAATTATATTATTTAATATTTAATTCTGAATTGCAGTTGGGTTGAAGGATGGAATTTGTACAATTTTATTTCTTTGATAATTGTATGGGGGATTTTTATATTACAAGGATTGGTTGGTAAGGAAATAAAGGGTGATTTTTTAAGCATCGGTTTTTTTTTTTAAATCGAATAAAACACTCGAATTTGCATCAAGTTTTGAAAATTTGTATTGTAATCGATAAAAAGGTCTTTGCCATATACGTTTTAAAGACAACTTCATGTAAATGTTGTCCGTGGCTCCGTTTCAAATGGTCCTTTCGGAAGGTGCAATTTTGGGTCACTTTTTTGAGCATTTCGGCCTGTATTCCACGAGTTACGCGTGGTATGTTATCCTGTAAGGTTTCAATCGTGTTCGGCTGGTCCACATAGACTAACGACTTTACATAACAACACAAGAAATAATCAATAAATCACAAGATCTTGGCGGCCAACTCACAGGGTCATTTCGGGAGATAAGCTGCTCACCGAATTCATTCTTCAACATTTCCATTGTTTCACGAGCTGTGTGGCATGTGGCACCGTCTTGATGAAACCAAAAGTAAACCAAGTTCAACACAGCCAACTGGTGCGCGTATCATGGCTTGTTATCGTTCGCCGTTGACGGTAACGTTTTTTCCACGGTAAACTTTGTAGAAAAACGGAACGATGAAGCCATCAGCCCATAAACCACACCAAACTGTCGTTTTTTCGGGATGCATCTGTAATTCTTGTATGGCATGTTGCTGTTCATCACTCCAGATGCGACAGTTTTGCTTATTTACGTATCCGTTGAGCCAGAAATGAGCCTCATCGCTGAACACAATGTTTCGATAAAACAGCGGATTTTCACATTTTTCACAGAGCACGAATTTTGATAATAAATTTCAATAATTTGCAATCGTTGCTCGTTTGTAAGGCTTTCCATGATTAAATGGCAGAGTATACATTTTTCACTTTGACAGATGACGTTTGGACGCCATTAAGTGCTGCCAACCTGAAAAGCATAACTCTTAAAAAATCACCCTTTACAATAGGGAGTCATAACTGGGTATATTGATCACCAGATTTATTCTAGGGTAAAGGCAATGGTTTTCCTGTGCCTCTCACCCTTAGGTTGCTTGATCAGCCGTGCATTCCAAATCCTAATCGCGTATTAATTCTGGGCGGACCCAAATACAAACTATTAAACAAATTGTTGGAAAAAAATTTATTAACGTACAATTGGAGGCTACTTATATTTATTTCTGTGAAAAAAAAATTATCCCTCCTCAATTGGGGCCAAATGAGGCTTATATGTGATGATTTTCAAAACATCCTTTTTCGATGCATAATTTCTTGATGCATCTTTTACATTGCTGGTTTTGCAGTTTCTCAGGAAAGTGTCCCAACACCATCTAAATTCATACCAAGCACTGAGGAGGAAGGCTTACAACGTCTTCCATCGGGTCTTTCAGGGCGTACACGGCTCAAGTAAAATCGGGCGATAATTCTGCGAAACTGGAGGTGATCTAATTTATCATATATAGCTACAGCCAGATCTAACATGTAGGTAAAAAGTACCCACCACCATTTTATTCCTCGTAAAGCTGATCTGTAAACTGCGATTGACCGATCAGCTTGATCGACTCCACCCATGCTTTTGTTGTAGTTTTGGAAAACAAAGGGGATGTCTACGTCTACCTTTTTTTGTTCTGCGTAGCTCCATCTTTTAACCTTGCCCAAATCATAGTGTGTATCCATGGTGCAAACGCTGTTATTAAGCAATCGCTATATCGAATCGATGATCAAATTCTGCTCTATTTTTCCTCTTCATTTCCTTTTCATATAAAGGGTCCGCCAAATAATTTTTTTTTTTTTGAAAATGCTATAAAAAAAATCTACTGAATATTTTCGTAAATTTATTTTTTTATTTGGAAGTACAATCCTTCCGGTTAATAATGGAAAATAATTTCATTCAAATGGCTGCCTCGGCTGGCCATGCAGTAGCCTACACGATCGGTCCAATTTTTAAGCACATTATCGATTGTGTGCAGCTGTATTTCACCAATGGCTTCACGAATATTGTCCTTTAAAGCGTCAATTGTCTCTGGCATGTCGGCGTAACACTTATCTTTTACGGCACCCCACAAATAATAGTCCAACGGTGTCAAATCGCAGCTCCGCGGTGGCCAAACGACATCAGCTCTGCGGCTGATAATGCGATCTTCAAGAACAGGGCGCAAAACATCGAGTGTGGCTTCGGCTGTGTGGCACGTAGCGCCGTCCTGTTGAAACCAAATGTTGCCAATATCCTCCTCTTCAATTTTTGTGAACAAAAATTCGTTCAACATGGCCCGATAACTATCGCCATTTTGCCTGTAACGCCCATTCCTTGCTCATTTTCGAAGAAAAAAGGCCCAATTATACCTCTGGATCAAAATCCGCACCAAACAGTGACTCGTTTTGGGTATAACGCCTTTTCGATGTATGCGTGCGGGTTTTCTGTGCCCCAAATGCGACAATTTTGCTTGTTTACATACCCGCCAAGATCAAAATGAGCTTCATCTGAAAAGATGATTTTTTTTGGCAAAATCGGCATCTTCTCTATGACACTTCCCAGCGTTGTTCAAGTGTATACACAACCATATTCGTTCAGCGGAATGATAAAACTAATTATCTGTCAAATCAGACATGAGCTAAGTGTTACCATTCGCGAAATAAGCACTAGTTGGAAAAAAAAACCTTACATGGCGGACCCTTTAGTAGCGGAGATTTTTTTGTCCTATTTTCCCTCACAGTGCCAGTTGCACAATAACCATAACGATAACCAGCTACACGTAGGTCCCACAGCAGACCGTGACTGGTAAAGAAGTTGTCAATGTATGTATGTATGCTCATTGGGAACGGCATTTATTTTTTTCAATAAGTTCTTCACGACTTTTGATCCCAAAGGATCATTATTTGTTTCTCCTGCTGATTTACCACAGTATATACTTGCAATCATCCAGTTTTTGTTTCCAAATCTCACTGGCTTACCTCTTATGAACTGCTTAGCTGGATGACGTCCAAAATACTTTATCATAGACTTATCTATCGAAAGATTCTCGTGTAATACACCCCACTGAAGAAAATTTCTTGATTAGCAAGCCAGAAAGTGATTGTACTTTGAACATCTTATCAGCGGATTCGGCAGCAGCTTCATTGTCCCAGAAATGCAGGAATTTCTTTATTTCCATGTATCGATTTCTAGACATTGCTTTTGAAACAATTAATTAACATTGAAGTCTTCATCAAGAGACCAGTACAATCGTTCTCGAGGAAGTGAGTGATATCCAGTCAAGAGTAGAATTCCAAAAAAAATTTTGAGGTCATCAAAACACTTTTCAAAAATGTTGACTGGCGTTTGGTCTTTGAGCTTGTTTTTAACATTTGCCTTTCGGTTCTGAACATTTTTCTCCGTTGAGGGTAATTCAACGTTGGGACCGTCACATTTACGACAACGTGGTTCCTGGGTTTCAACTCTTCTACACTTTTGTAATGGTTTGTCACCACTACTGTCCCATTCATCGTGATTCCTGGACTCAAACACTTCAACTCTCCCTGCTGCACATGATCGTCATCACCTTCTTCTTCATCCGTGAGGTTACTCGGATTTGCAAAATTAAATATTCGCTTCGTCATTGCTTACTCCAAAAACCAAGACTGCGTAAAATAAACTAAAAAACATGTGAAAAACAACTGAAATGTCTTCTCTTTTGGTCAATGGTCAATGACTTACCTTTAATCACTAATTTTGTTAATCGATGCACTAAATAAAGCAGTTTTAATTGAAATATTTCAGCACGTTTGAGTGGAAACATTAGAGCGGAAGCACCTGCTTTACCAACAACAACCTGCGGTTCCATCTTATAGTGCTAATTTAAAGGGTCTTATCCTCTGTAGTCGGCTCACATGATTTCTCTTTTCTATAAGTTCTAATACAGCGTCATTGAAATGGCCAAGAAAGCGAGTGCGTATTTCGTATTTCATCTTCCATGGTAGTAATACCCAGATCTCTGTGAATATCGGCGTTTCTGATATGCCACAAAGCATTTACGTTTTTTTTAGAACTTTATTTTGGAAAGTTCGTAAAATGTTAACGTTACTTGCTTTGGTACAACCCCAAAGTTGTATACCATACGTCCATACCGGTTTTAGCAAAAGCAGCTGCATTTTTTTCTCCTCTAGTGCTTTTTTCGTTGGTTGTTCTGTATACGACCTGATCAATTGTAGAGTGCCCCGTTCTGAATCCGAATTGCTGATCCGGTATTATTCGGCGTTCTAAGATAATTGGATGTAATCACTTTTATCTTCGACGTAATTGGTAAAAGCGATATTGGTCTACAGGATTTTTTTTTATCATTTGGATGTTTTCCCGGCTTAGGAACCATTATAACCTCACCTATCTTCCACTGTCGGGGGAGGTAAAAAAGCCTTATGGAAGGCTATCTTCCTTGTAAGATCGATAAAACCATTCCCCAAGTTTAAATTCGAAAAATGCTTCCATGTCACCACCATGTCCTTGACATTCTGAAAAGAGGATGCATTCTTGGAGAACACAGTGATCTATTTTTGCACTGACGGATCAACCCCGAGCGGAGTAACGAAGTTGCGATCGTACCGGGTCACCAAGTTGAAATATTTTGATTCTGCGATTCTCTTTTGAATCTTGGACTTTTAACCTACAGATAATGAACTTATGATCCTGCGCCGTAACTTGAACGTTCTGGAAAAAATTATTATGGCTAAGACTTACCCCTCAATGTAAGCGTTGTCTAGACTTTCACAAAAAGAAAAAAAATTCTCACTTCAATGCAGGTCTAAACCATGTGTGGGTACAGATAAGTCTACAAATCTGTGGAGATAGTAAAATTGCTGAATTCTGACGAAGAAAGTCAGACTCTGCTTTTGAACAGCAGGGCGGGTAATTTCAGACAAATCTTTTATACTACTACTACGTTATATCCTATCTAGTAGTTTTGATTTTCTCGTACAGCGGAAGTACCTGGTAATACCGCTAATTGCTCGCGGTAGTTTTGTCCGTTGAAGTCGGCGCACTAGATTCGTTTCATTTAGAATTTATAACACAGCGTTATTGCAATGACCATGAAGCCGAGACCTTTGCTTACGAGCAAGTGACAATGGCCATACCTAAGTTACGGTGGATAACAACCTTTCGGATATACCACGGGGCGTTAACAATTCTTCTTAGCACTTTATTTTGGAAAGTTGGTAAAATATTTATGTTACTTGTTTTGGCAAAACCCCAGAGTTGTATACCATACGTGCAAACCGGTTTCTTCTAATCAGCCAATTTCCAATTCGATTATATCAGCCAACGATCACCCCGCGTTTCTTCTTAACATGCGATTTCCATTTTCATTTTGCGTCTGGTGTCATTCCCAAGTATTTAGCCTCATTTGCGTACGGAATTTGTCTCAAAAAATTTGTAGCTTATTTACATATACTTACTTACTTAGGTGGCTACGGACTACAGTCCGGGGTGGACCTGGGCCTCAACCAATACGCCTCTCCAGTTAGCACGATCTTTGGCTAACTGCCTCCAGTTGCGCACTCCAAGTTGGTTGAGGTCCCCTTCCACTTGCGCGCGCCACCTTAGGCGAGGTCTTTCTCTACTGCGTTGTCACTCCGGGTTGGATTCGGAGACTCTTCGGGCCAGAGCGTTGGTATCCATTCGCTCTACATGTCCCAGCCATCTTAGACGACTAATCCGTATTTTTCTGACCAGGTCGATGTCGCTGTACAGCTCGTAGAGTTCGCCGTTAAATCTCCTCCTCCAAAGCCCGTCACCGCAAACGGGACCGAAAATCACTCGAAGAATTTTGCGTTCGAAACGACCAAGGAGATCTTCATCCGCCTTTGATAACGTCCATGCTTCTGCGCCATACAGCAGGACTGGGATGATGAGGGTCTTGTATAGAGTCTCCTTGGTGTTTCTCGACAAGGCCTTACTAGTCAATTGCCTCCTTAGACCAAAGTAACAGCGGTTGGCAAGTGTAATTCTTCGCTTGATTTCTGACGATATATCGTTGTCAGATTTAATAGCGGAGCCGAGGTAGATAAAGTCCCGAACTACCTCAAAGTTATAGCTGTCTATCGTGACGTTCTGTCCGATTCGTCGATGTTGTGTGCCCCTTCTTGTTGACAGCATATATTTCGTTTTGCCCTCACTCACTTCTAAACCCATTTTTGCCGCCTCTGTACTGATACTTGCAAACGCACCAGTGACAGCTCGCTGTGTTCTGCCAATGATGTCGATGTCGTCATCGTAAGCAAGTAGTTGCACAGACTTTTGGAAAATTGTGCCCCTGGTGTTGGCTTGCGAGTTTCGCACAATTCTCTCAAGTATGATGTTGAAGAAGTTACATGACAGCGCATCGCCTTGTCTAATTCCTTTTTTGACATCAAAGGTCTCGGTGAGATTGTTTCCGACCTCAATGGAGCAGCGAGAGTTCTCCGTCGTCATCCAGCACAATCTGACGAGTTTGGCAGGGATGCCAAAACTAGACATGGCTCTGCATAGCTCGTCTCTATAAATGCTGTCATATGCGGCCTTAACGATAAAAAGATGGTGAGTATCGATCTGGACTTCTTGGGTTTTTTCCAGGATCTGCCGAAGTATGAAAATCTGGTCAGTTGTGGACTTACCGCACTGATAGGGTCCAATCAGTTCGTTGACGAATGGTTTCAGGCGTTCACACAGCACGGCAGACAGGATCTTATATGCGATGTTGAGGAGACTTATACCTCTATAGTTGGCGCAGTTAAGAGGGTCTCCTTTCTTGTGGATCGGGCAAACATCTTGTTTACATTTATGTAAGTTAAATTAACGTGCATAAATATTGTTTCATTAAGGACATTGCCAAGATTTTATCCACTCAAAAACGTTGTCAATAGCCAGTAGGAGCTTGTTCGTTGCTAATTCAACCGTATTACTCATAGCCAATATACATAGCTGTATTATCTGAAAACTTAGTTACAAGTGTGCCTTCTTCTTGCGGAATATCTCGAGTATGGATTAAAAAAGAATCGGACCCAAAATGCATCCTTGTGGAACTTCTGCTGCGATTTCCTTGAATTCGTTTTCGTGCTTAACACAGATGAGTCTGTCCGCTAGATAAGAACTAAGTAGCTCATATAATTGCATTGGAAAGTCAAAATTTTAGCTAATGTTCCAATCCCGTTTGCCATATTTAATCTAAAGTCTGAGAGACGTTGCAATGAAAACCGTTGAGAACATTTTTTTTCTCCTCTAGGGCTGTCATAAGCAATTCTATAAATCTGGTCAATTGTGGAGTGCTTAATTCTAAGCCCGAATTGGTGGTCTCAGGTTCAATAAAATTGTTTCGAATACCTTTGATATTATTTGTAAAAGCGAAATCGGTCTATACGATTTTTTGTCATTTGGAGGCTTTCCGGGCTTTGGAACTATGATGACCTTCCATTGCCGTTGAATAAAATGAGGCATTTATTAGATAAATGAGCATGATAAGTGCTATCTTAGGCAACTCTTTAAGAAGTCAAGAGTCGTGCATGTCTGCATGCTAAAAGAGACTAATCATCTAGTAAAGGGTATCAAAATGGTTATAAAAAGACCTGGAGCTATAATACAAAGCTCACGTTTGGCGAAATCTTAAGACTTGGTCTTAATTATTCTCCTTCCTTCCTTTTATTCGATGAGGCTATACTCAAGATCTTAGAGAATATAAATCTCCCACTTAACTGCATCCCCTCTAGCCCGGCTGCGATGTTCTCCAAAGGGTTGAATACATATTTTGAAGTGTCTTTTTCTCGCATGTGAAAAAAGCCATCCAAAGTACAACACACATAGGCATCTATCTTTCCCCCGTTGACCTACATGCTTCTCATAAGTCCGCATATTTTGTAAAATGTGCACCCCTCCATTAAAAGTTAAGACCATGTCAAAAACTTTCGTTTTGTTCAAATTTTTACCGCCCTCCATCAACAATACAATACAATCATCATTAAAATGCCCGATGCCCGTCAAGTGTAAGCCTTTTGCCACAAAATTTTACGTAAAAAAAAATAATTTAATTAAATAACCAACAACAGCCAAACTAACCAACAATCGACAATTGTTCCGAGAACTACCTAATTAAATATGCAATTATGAGCTATCGAGTATCCTTAGTTTGAGAGCGCACACTATACAAACCTTCACATCAATAAACCAAACAATTCAACTTTCAAGGATGCAACACACAATTGGTTAAAGTTTTATTAGTCTCCGTAGTCGTCGTCGTAGTCGTCCGTGGGAAAGCGAAGGCCTGTCAAAAAGTTCTCAAGCCGAAAGTATTCAATTCCTATTGGACGCAATTCTACTCTATCCATCAGTGTTTCGTTTACGTTTACGTTTAGGTTTTTTTTTTGTTCCTGTTTTTTAAGGATAATTACACCTTTCCACATATAAATGTCATTTTAATGTCATCGGTTGTGTTGTTATTGTTGGCATTGTCAGTCTCTGTTCGACCGACTTTCATGCCGTTAAATGCTGTGTGAAGGGCTTTTGAGGGTGTTGAGAGAAAAAAAAAAGAGAGAGAGAGAGTCAAGATAGTTTAGAAGCACTTAACTAACTGTGCGATTGACCAGCCATGCCAAGTCAATATTTTTCAATGTTTAAAATTGTCTTGGGGTCTTTGAGGGGCTACTATCTCTTGGATGGATGTCAAGGTATATGACCTAAATTTGAGCACATGTCATGTCATGTCGACGCTATAATGGGGTGTTCCTTTCGTATACACACTTAACAAGCAGATGGCGATTCTTTCAACTACCACGAGTCTTTTGTTTCGAGAATGAGTTGTTGGGAAACCCAAGTGATTACACACTTTGTGTTCAAATGTCGTGAGAAGTAATCAGGTTGAAGGGTTTTTACTTAGTGATTTATAATAAAAGGCAGCACCCGGTGGGGTCCTTAATTTTTGTAATAACACGATTTCTGAAAAAGAAAAGAAAACGTCAACTAATCACTTACACCAACAAATCAGGATCTCCTTTGCTTTGTGCCGACTTTAACACCCAATATCGAATCATTAATGACCTCCTCTAGCCTAGGGCTGTATCCTACCTTTCATCAATACATTACCTTAACAACATTTTCCCAAGATATATGCGATAAGCCCGTTGATTCATAGGATCCTACCTATAAATGTCTTTTTCAGTCCCAAAGTGTGCCTCATTTATTAAGTGATTCCAATTCGTAAATAAAAGGTTGAGGGACTATAGAAATATGACCTTTTAAACATTGCTCAGGAAGATCGAAGAGTCTCGCAATCGAACCAACATGTGGACGTTTTGAAAGAATGCCAGAGGAACCTAGTAGAGAAGAGATCTTCTTCAAGGGGCTGAATCACACATCGGACATCCCACCAAGAATTTTAAATCTCTTTGGGGATGCTTCTCTCAATAATAAATAATTAACTTAAATACGAATTTGGTACCTCTATATTATATATATAACTTCTTTTTCTTTCTATTTGCCAACGGGATTGTGATCAGGAATAAGGAATCACAACTTTCGGACTTTAACTGCAGCCCTACTGGTCTGCCTGTAAGGTTTGCCTGTCCGAACTCAAAAGAGGTTCGGTAGGACTCCCAGTTTCGAAAAATTACTAAGGCCAATCACAGGTTGAAGTTGTTACATTTTTATGGTCTCAGGGTTTTTTTTTGACCTGTAAGTCTTTTTTACTCAACACGTGCATCTTCTTCTATTTCGGCGGTTGCTACCGATGGAAGACTCAATACTTAATTTTCCAAGTCTTTTAGTTCCAGTCTTCACAAGCCCGGACAGGTGGTGGTGCCGCTCAAAGCCCAACACTAAGTTTTTAGCAAAAGCTTGGTGGTTCGCAATTATGCCTACGAGTAGCCTCAAGTTGATTCTCCTGAGAGATAGTTAGGTTAGGTTAGTTGGGTTGGCAATAAAGAACAGTCTCCTTGTCGCCAGACTTAGGTAATTGTGGACCCATTGGGATACCCTTCAGTGGGGGGAAAAGCCGATGTTTTGGCCTCTGCTGTGATTTCTTCCTTACGTTGGTTACGACCCAATATTAACCCATCCCGATGTCTCCAGGAACCTGAACAAATTAGAGCTAGAGGCATCTGACAATTCTGCAATGTCTTGGAAGAAGAAACTTTCAACCGTTCTGCTCTTGTTAGTTCGGCTCCTATTATACTCTGGCCGTAGTTTCCCTGATATATCACAAGTGGTTAGCGGTTTCCACTTGTTATTGTCCTTCATTCTGATCTTGTATTCCACTCCTTCTCTGAGATTGCAGAGTGGCGGTTTGATCGACTGAAGTGCTCGGTCATGATCGGCTATCTAATTTCCGGTTATGTTCATGTGTCTAGGAACCCAGCAGAGACATACCCTGTGCTGTGAGTCAATAGCCTTAAGCTCATTGCGAAAACGATCAACCAGCTTTGATTTAATTTCGACAGGATGACCGCTTGGCCTGGCCGTTTTACAGTAGTAATATCATCCTGTGGTATTGCCAACATTGATACAATGCATTTCAAGTCTTTCGTGTATTTTACAGTTCGTGCCGCCTCATTGGTACAACCTTCGAGTTATTTGTCAATGTACGGTTTTTACAAAATTTTACCATTTTTTTTTTTTGGGAATTTAAATAATTTTGATTCAAAAAGACAGCATATTCAAAGTCAAACCTTAAAATGCAAAATCCTGTTAATTAGTTTGAGTGGTGTTATTTATTTTGGTAAGTGAAAACTTCTTAGTCTAAAGTTTTTATTTTATTTTTGTAAATTAAGTTTTGAATGTTAATTCAATCAAACGAATTTTCGAACCGTGGAGTTTCTGCCTGATATAGAGCAGTCCTCTACGATTCCGGGCACGCTTGGTCCAGTTATCAAGTCCAAGCGCTATGGCATCCGCGATTGCTTGGTCTTTGAAACTGCGAGTCTTCACGACTTTTTTTTGTTTTGTAAGAAATATGGAAAGCACCAACCCGAGCTAAAACTACCCCTGCCTCCAGACCCTGGTTTTCATGGTACCGCATTTGCGCATGCTATCAGGGGAAGAAAGGGGGCTTTTAGTTTAGCTAAAACAGAATGATCTAATACTCCCAGTCCTTCGCTATTGTGCAGAGGCATGGACTCTATCAAATTGGTTGTTTTGAGAGGAAAATTCTTCGAGTCTGCATAGACGGTGAATGGAGGAGGAGATACAACTACGAACTTTACCGGCTGTACAGCGATATCGACTTGGCTAGAAGAGTGAAGGTCCGACGACTGAGGTGGCATGTAGAGCGAATGGACGTGAATGCTCCGGCCCGGAAGATTTTCGAATCCACACCCGGGGGACAGCGCAGTAGAGGAGGTGGCGCAGGTGGCGCACGCAAGCGGAACTTAACCAACTTAGCGTGCGAAACTGGAGAGAGCTATAGCAAACAAAAACAGAATCAACAAGAACAAAAAGGAATTTAAAAATGTTGATTGCAAATGTTGGCCCTTTAGGCTAAAGCTTCTAAGCAGTAATCCGACATCAGTGCTCAGTTGGCTCCATTCATTTAATTCCGAAACTCCTCTTCTTGTAACAGAACTTTACCAAAGAACGCTCTCCTTACCTCCTTAAAGATCGGACAATTTGCGCGCAGTAGCTCGTTTGGCCAAAAATTAAGGTTTTAAAAGTTCACCTCTCATTTTGAAAATTATTCCAATTATAACAAGAAAGGACAACTAAGCGAGAGGTCGCTGGTTCAAATCCCGACTTGTACCACCTGAAAGTTTTGCGAACGTCTGACAAACATCCAAAAGTAAGAACTGTCATGAGAAGCTACTCAAAGATTAACTGCCTTTCGGCAATAAACTGTAGGTCCCTTCCATTCGTGTCAAAATATATATCTTCGCACACACAGTGGCTGGATCCTGTATGGGCCGTTTACGCCTAATATTTATTTATTTATTTTTTATAACAGGATAGATCATTTAGGTTATAATTGACTTTTGAGTAATATTAGACTTCGTGCCTTCGAAGATTTTGCAGTTTTCATGAAAGCGTACCCTTCGTTCTAAACCATTATATGTATTATCTCGTACAAGATTTTATTTCCATTGGTCGTAGTTCTTACCAGTTAAATTTAAAGCAATGCCACAATCTGCGGCCACAAATGGGCACTTATCTTGCACAGCGTATAGCAAAAATTGCTTCGGTAGTCTGGAGCCATAACTTCCTTATTAAATAGTTTGCATTCAATCTTAGAGTTGAGATAAATGGCGTTGGTAGACCTGTTTCCCAATAGTTCATATTTATCTGCAGATTGGCGTGTTTATGGGAAGACGAAAGGTTTTGCTTATATCGAATCGAAACAAACTTTCGACATCTTCGAATTTGTTTGTGCCCCAGAACTATGCCCCATTAAAGAGAAGCCTTAGCATTAAAAACATTATATTTTGATTTTGCGAATATAGGATTATTGTTAAAAACACGTTCCCAATTGGCGCATATAGCAGATTTAGTTCTGTCGCCTTTGTTTTTAAGATGCTTGTCCATCTGCGTATTAAAAGTCAATTCCATTCCCAAGTTGTTCTTTAACTATATCGAATATTTGTTTGCCAACTTTCCATTGCCATTTTTTAAAAAACCTTTTTTGGATTGAGACGTGTTGACCAGGAGACTTCACAAGTTGCAATAATCATCGTTTATTAATCAATAGCTGCTGTGAATTAGGCGAATTCCCTCCGATTCTAGTATGTGACTTACTCGGCCGTACTCTCCGTCCATATTGGAATGATATCCCCGAAGACGTGGAGCATGTATTTTGCCGAATGCGATCGGTTTGAAATCGGAGAATTTTCCATTCCGACTGCCTAGGGTATATTCTGAAGAGTTAATGTTTTTACCAATATTTGTCTAATTGCTTCTCTTTGGGAATCGCCACTGTTACCTCCATTGATCGGGAAGGACTCTCTTACTCTCTCACATGTTTTATGCCATTCGGTCCATGGGATTTTTTATCCTGGAATTTGTTCCAAGGAATCTGTCCTACTGGCTGTCGGTTACTCGCCCTCCAGCGAAATTGACGATTATCAAACATTGCTGCTCGAAAAGGATATATTTATATTTCGACCTGGAACGCAAAGGTTTCCGTCTTCTTGATAACATAATTCGACGAAGCTCTATTATTACCTCGTAATTATTGTCATTCCACGCCGCCGTTTGTGGAGTTCAGCAGAAGTTCGCCATATCTTTGTTCTTCCAATAAACTGGGCAAGTATTTGGAACTGGTCGTCCTTCTTACGATAGACGTACGCATATAAGCATTCATTTGAAAAGATTTCCCATTAGCCGATCTCGTCATTATAGCGTCGGACATCATACGAAAGATTCTTCATCGAATGCGTTTGTTTGGTTGACTATTTGGTTGACTTCAAGCATTTTTCGTTCATAACCGCGAACCCCTTCCATTCCTGCTGAATGAGTGATCTTTACAGCTTTGCAGAGCAAGCTACGTCTAGGTTCATTAAGGCCTCGAGACTCAATCTGTGGAACACGACCTGAAATCTCCGCCTTTCTCGGCTTCTGTAATTAGGTTTCGAACACAATTTCGAAGGGTTTAAATTCCGAACTTAAATCCAGTCCCGAGTTGCTATGGTTTGTTGTAGACTATCCGGATATTGCCTCGATCCCGAGACCCTTCTATTGAGCTGGCAGACTACTCCTTCTCTGCAGGATTTTCTTCGCCTCGCTTCGCCTGGGTCGATTATAATATATATTGTTGCTTAGCTTTATTTTGCTGAGATAGTTCAAACATAAACCCAGCAAATGATCCACATCAGAACATGCCTCGGTCAGCTACATTTCAAACCATCGACCCAACATTCTCAGCTTTTCTTTCAACAGCAGATGGCGCCCCTATTCAGTGTGGTTCAAAGCTTGTCTAAACAAAGTAAACACCCAAACCTACTGACCTAACCATGCTTTAATAGTCGCACTCTCTTAAAATAACATTAACTAAATTGTATCTTTGTCTCTTAAAATTGTAGCAAAATATTAATCTTTATCACAAATGTTCCAAATTGGACCCAATTTATATAACTTAAATAAAATACTGTCCCCTATTTAAGGCTCCCTTTCGACCTTTTCGCTTATCGTTGAAAAGCCTTGATTATTGTATCCCGTGTAATTTCCCAGCACCATCGAAATCCCCGACGGTGAGTGTAGAACACCCGTCGTATCAGCATCCTTAGCACCATCCACCGCTGTTGTTGGTCGAAATACCGACGGTGAGTCAATCAGCCTTCGATAAATAAAGACCCTGACTTTGTAGACCATAAAAATGAACATGTATACGAAACATGTGAGCAAAAGAACTCCAAATATTGTGCCCACAGCTTTTCCGGGGTCTCGCCAATCGAGAACGAAGTAAATGAAGGGTTCCCCTTTTCTAAAACAAAATATTTATTTCATTATAAGTCTTTAATGGGTATACCAATGAAACTTACGCATTCACACCGCCTGCGGCATAATATATGCCAGAAAAAATTGCAAATATTATGCCAAATGTCACAGGAAGAAACATATGCAGCAATCTGATGGGATATGCCACGACGAGGAGATCCAGGAACATGAAGACCGAATTGCAGGCATGTGTAAGGATGTTTGTCGGCGTTAAAGGGGTTTCATCTGAAAGTAGATTTTATTATAAATGTTATTCATTCTTCCAAATAAGGTAAACTTACCATTGTACAAGATACTCCAGTAGACAATTGTGATGACAATCGACAATACCAACGAGACAACATGCAGGCCCCAATAAATTTTAAACGGCGACGTCAATGAGTTCAAATTCATTAGTTTATCTGAAAAGAAAATGATTATTTCATTGAGTTCCACAGGATTGCCCAATGGGACCCATTCACATTTCTTTGCATTTCACACTCACCTTCGTACTCTGGATGAAAATGATAAATTGTCACCAATAGAGCGCCACATAAATTGACCAACATACATAATATAATGCCCCAATTAGTTAGATAAATAGGATAGTAGCCACCAGGACCGCTGGCTAGTATCGACTCAATAACTACACCGATAAAGAATAATCCAATTATCCAACGGTATAACAGGTAGGGTATGCTCTTCGATCGATGTTGCCACTATTTTTTTTTTCCGTTTTTATGGAATGAGAAAGAAACAAACGTTTTTTGATGATGATAAATATAACTTTGGTGTCATTGAATTAAACTATGAAAGATAAATGAGATAAGATGACCTCGCGCCAAAAGGCTTCTAACCTGTGGTTTAATTGTTTTCTTTTTTTTTTGTGTTTGTTCTCGATTTGTGTGAAGTAAATTTAGTTTAATTCTATTGTTTTTCACGGCCGCTGATGATGTCCTTTGTAAACATCTGCTTAGAAATTCAGATTGAGTATTTATTTAAGTCGTGGGCTATTTTTATGTGACGATGAGTCCTTGAGCGGGTTATGATGGTTTATATGCAGTTGAAAGGGGGTCAAAATTAGCGTGTGGCCTTAAAATCTTATCATATATTGTAGAGAATAGAAGAAGGACTTAGACCAATTATAAATCTATTCCTCTCTCAGGGAGTTGAATCACTTTTTTTTTAGATATCTCCATCGGGTGCGATGATACATTATCACCAATATAAAGGGTGATCCATTTCGAGGTTCCCTACTTTTTTAAAGAAAAAAACACAGAAAATTCAAATTTAATGGAGAATGTTTATTATCATTTGAAAGAACATTCTTTGGCATTTATTTTTTGAAGATTATGTCTATCAAATGTTGGCCGTTGCTACGTCGCAGATGGTCCATCCGTTGAGTCCAATTTTCGATCACTCGTTCGAGCATTTCGACTGGTAACTGGCGAATGACACGCGTGATGTTTTCCTCCAAGGCCTGAATCGAAGCGGGTTTGTCGGCATAAGCTTTTGACTTTACATATCCCCACAGGAAAAAGTCTAACGGTGTGATATCACACGATCTTTGGCCCAAAACGTGAAATTATGTGCTCACCGAAATGTTCTCTCAATAAGTCCATTGATTGATGCGATGTGTGGGAAGTGGCGCCGTCTTGCTGAAACCAAATGTCGCCGAGATCACGAGCTTCAATTTCAGGCATCAAATAGTCGGTTATCATGGCACGATAACGGTCGCCATTGACGGTTACGTTCGCACCGGCATAATTTTTAAAGAAATATGGACCACACCAAACCGTTGTTTTTTCTGGATGAAGTGGCAGTTCTTCAATCTCTTCAGGTTGCTCTTCGTCCCAAATGCGGCAATTTTGTTTGTTTACATACCCATTGAGCCAGAAATGGGCCTCATCGCTAAACAAAATTTGCCTCGAAAACGTCGGATCTTCTTGGAACTTTTCAAGAGCCCATAGAGCGAAGCGATGTCGCTTGGGAAGGTCGAGCGGCTTCAGTTGTTGCACAAGCTGTATTTTATACGCTTTCAATTTAAGATCTTGACGTAAAATGCGCCAAGTCGTTCCATACGTCAGTCCGAGTCGCTGCGAACGGCGCCGAATCGACTCTCTACGGTCTTCGTGTACACTCTCAGCTACGGCCGCTATATTTTCTTCACAGCGTGCTGGACGTGGTCTATTCGGTCGAATATTATCCAATAATGAATGCTGGGTCTCAAAATGGGTGATGGTGTTGCGAATAGTACGCTCAGTAGGCCGATTATGTTGACCATAAGTTGAGCGAAGTGCACGAAACACATTTCTCACAGAACGTGAATTTTCATAATAAAGTTGAACAATTTGTAAACGTTGTTCACGCGTAAGTCTTTCCATTATGAAATGCCAAACAATACTAAACAAAAATAACATGACAGCATGACACGACTCACACGTGATCTGTCAAAAAAGGCTATTGAAAAAAGTATCTCTACTTGGATCACCCGTTATAAAAAAAGTTGAAATTCTTTTGGCAGGACCGACACAGCGAACGGCTGAAGGGGAATTTTTTTTTTTTTTTTTTGGCGATTAGGTATTATTTCCAAGGAGCAGGTTCCCGAATTTAAAAATATTTGATTTTGAGTTTGAAAGACTAAATAAATCCAATAATTGGACTTTGAACTAAAAAAAAGTGAACTTCTTCTTGGCCTAATTTAGTAAAATAAAGTTCAGTCTTTAGACCATTGAAATACGCACATGTCTGTCTATAAAAAAAAAAATAAAAAATAAAAATATTAGACGTAAACGGCCCATACAGGACCTAAAGCCTAGCTTCTCCAATCACTGTGTGTGCGAAGTTATATTTTTGACATGAATGGCGGGACCTACAGTTTAATGCCGATTCCGAACGGCAATTTATTTTTGAGAAGCCTCTAATGACATTGGATGTTTGTCAGACGTTCGCAAGAGGTGAGGCGGCGAATAAAAACTTTCAGTGGTCTAACGCACTTTACCACTAAGCCACTGCACCCACAAAAAGTGTGTCTGTCCACTCCACCAAAACTTATAGGCTATACAGACTGTGTCTGATACAAAGCTTCATACGAAATTAAGATTATTTTTAAAAAAACTGTTTCAACGGTGCAGGGCGGCGTGTATCGTGTGCACAGATGCGATGAGGTGCAGTGAGATAGTCAAGCTCGGATGACTCTGAATATGAACCTGAAGTGCCTTTGCTTTGGAAATGCGCCTCTTGCACAACCTAACTGTATGTGCAAATGTTAGTTCTTTTTGGATAAGGCTTTAAAAGAGAAAATCAAGTGTAAACTATTTTGGGCATTTTAGAGGCTAGTTCAGTGCCAGGGGACTTGGAATGGTTCTGGATGTTGAGTCTCTATCTCAATATAAATCATCATTGTACCTTGTCGAAATATGCTCAATTTTCAGCGACCATATATAAGCGATCGAAGTAATGACATTGTTCCTTAACTTAAAACGCGTACAGTTTCCTGTTAAGCTTTGTTACTCTCTGACAATAAACACATCCCAAAGACAGACAGAGTCAGAGACGGGTGTGGATCTTGGGAATGCGTGTTTATCTCACGCTCGGACTAGCAGCTTACTTTAATAATCTCCTAGTATGATATTTGAAATCCTGTCAAAATGACTGACTACTTTATAAAAGGATATCGGATCGCCTATCATGAAGTTTTGAGTCAATGGAGAAGGCAAAACAAAACGGGTTGGCTTTTAGCACCAAAAAAACATTTGGTGTTCCTCTAGCCAAGCCACACATGCATGTCATCATTAGGAGCAAACAAAACCTTAAGTCCCAATACCATGTAGTTGGTTTATGATGACTTTTCCATCTGATATTGAGACTTAAGTGGAGTATCTTAAGTTCTTAGAAGCCTGACTTTTTGGTTTGGACGTGTACGCAAATTAAAAGTGCTGGTTTGCCAACTGCTTCAACTTAGATAAGGAAAGGGTTTAAAGATATTTACTCCTACTCTGTTAGAAGAAATAAGGACACATCTCGTAATCCCAAAGTCCTTGCATAAATCCAAAATCCAAAGGTATTTTTGTAAGATTTTCGTTGTTGATTTCTAAAAGGAATATTCACCTCAGTACGATTAGATTGTTCCGCAACTAAAGTCTACAGAGAGCGCTCCAGTGAGAAACTCCACGCTGTGCCCCTACCATCCCGGAATGGGAGCATGATATGGGATCAGTAATTCAAAATTATTAAGGAGGACTGGGGTACAACCGCAAAGACATCGTCCATGGTATGTATGTTGGTGAGAAAAGTTTGCTTATTTACAAGCGTAACATCGAAAAGTATTGAAGAGTGTCGATACAGAAGAAGGGAGAAGCAGAAAATCCTGCGTAGAAAGAAGAGGCAATCAGCTCAACTAACTGCAAGTCCTGAAGGCAGGCGCTTCTTACTTGTGATGATAACCTGGTCACCAAAACGCATAGAATTGTGGAGATGTTCAGGCGGCATTTCCAGCAGCTGCAAAATGGGCAAAATTACCCCCAAAGGAAGTCGTATGAAAAAGCCCTTAGAACCCACCTCGAACAAAATGAAGCACGACCGGGACACTTGATATTACCATGTTCGAAGGAACAGCCACACCAGCATTTGATTGACGAAGTGATACGAAGCCAGATATTTTTAGAGGTCGAACCAGCGAACTTCACAAGCGGACCTCTATAATTCTGATCATAACCCCGTCCGTGCCCCATCTCTTGCAAAAGTCTGACACACATCCAAGAGTAAAAACTTTCATGAGGTGCTTGAACTGGCTTTTGGAATCGGAATTAAATATACCTTCAGCTTTAGGTAATGTTTGGCCCTTTTACGCCTAATATTTATTTATCTTATTATTAAAAAGCTGAATGTTTTGGAAGGATGCAGGCAAAAAATCATCGATATATTATGAGTGGAAGAATCTCTGCCCGATGACTAGACTATTAACTCTTAATGCCGCATCTACAAGAAAGACGATTCTATGTAGTCCAAGAACTATGGAGACATATTGCAGCTAAATGTCGCACATAAGATCGTATACAATATATTGTGTGAAAATTCAAGCTATTTTGAAACACACTAAACAACTGTGCAGTTTGGCTTCCGAACCCCGCAAATCTTCTTTCTGAAGGGTGTTTTTTTAGAGGTTGTTTTTTCGAATGGTGATAAAACTGACATTTTGTGGTCAAATCTGGGAACTCTAAAGTCATTTCTGTTCAGTTTGGTTTGCCATTTCATCATGAACAGGTTGCAAAATGAACAACGCTTGCAAATCGTGCAAATTTATTTCGAAAATAATAGTTCATTTCGCGAAGTTTACCGCAAAATTTTGTTCAGTGATGAGGCTCATTTTGGGTTGAATGGCTACGTCAATAAGCAAAATTGCCGCATTTGGAGTGAAGAGAATCCACATGATAAACGCTTGAAACGCCATTACATCCACAAAAACTGACTGTTTGGTGTGCTCTATGTGCTGGTGGAGTCATTGGGTCATACTTCCTCCGTAATGATGCTGAAGAGTCAGCTACCGTTATAGAGACCGGTATAGAGCCATGATAACCGACTATTTTGTTCCCGAATTGGATGACATGAATGTGGATGAGATGTGGTTCCAACAAGACGGCGCTACATGCCACACAGCGCACGTCACAATCGATTTATTGAAGGAAACATTCGTTGAGCCCATAATTTCGCGGAATGGACCTGTTCAATATGTGAAGTCGCTCGCCTACGAGTATTCCGACAATATTGTCGTTCGTATTGTCATTCCTCGGTCATTCCCAGCGTTCCGTAATAGAGACTTTCACAGCTTTGGAAGAAGTAAGTTGGTCTTGAAGTAAATGAGGACAAGACTGAATATAACTATCAAAAAACAAGAAAGCATCTATCAGGCGAAGATGACAAAATGTCACTGTTGATAGCAGTAACTTCGAGGTAGTTAAGAAGTTCATCTAATTCGCTGTAAACATCAACTCCGATCCGGCGAAGAATTAACTGCTATATTGGTTTGGCCAAGAAAATGAGTTCAAAACTCCTGACTCAAAGGACAAAATGTTATACCACACTAAGTGCTGGACGATAGGTAGGAAAGAAGAGTTAATATTGAGCTCTGACAGATATTTGGCTGCGCCACACTGTCTAGATAAATGGATACAACGTGCCCGGTATCGCAAAGGATGAAAGGCTGGCGTGTCACAGACAGGGACCCTTCATTATAGAATTTGTTGAGATTGTAAATGTTTGAAGCAAATTTATCGAATTCAATTCAAATGAGAAACTGGTGTCGAATTCAATTTGGGAAGATGTTTGTTTGTACCAAAAACTTGACCGTTTCTAGACAGACCTCTGAACAAAATTTCCGTAGAAGTCTCATTTTATCCAAGAACTTGTCTACCATTCACGCTGCTTTTGTCGCATGAACGTATGCATGGGTCGATGGGTTTTTTTTAATGGCAGCATTAAAATGGGGTTAATATTTTGTCGGTAAATTATGTTAAGTTCTTTACTTAATTTTTGCTACGTCTGCCTTCATAAACTTGAGACGTAATAGCATATTTTTTAATGAGAATTTAATGTGATTCTTTAACCTTTAAATCTCATAAAATGATGATCGCTTGCCACATTGATCTTGAGAACAACATTTATGCTACTTTTATGGTTCACTTTAATGCTAATTACAATTTTTATTTGAAACCATTAAAATTACTAACTCACCTGCGACTTTACAAAATCATCTGCAGGCGTGTGATTGAAGCCGCATTTTTCCTTGTTAAACTCCTTGGCAATGGGTCGGGCGAGGTTCTTAATTTTCGTCATTTTTTTTTTCGTTTTAGTTGAATCCTTTTGGCGTTCACTTTTTACTAATAATTTTTTTTTTTATTTAGAATTTACGTTTCAGTTTGCAATTGACCAGCAGCAGCTTCATTACCAATCCCTCGCTGATGGAAAGTCAACTAAAATTTGGAAGAGACAAAAAAAAAAACGAAACATTAAATGAGCAAGTACAAAACTAAAGAAAGCAGCAACCCTACCCATGTACCTTCTACAAATGGCCACTAGTGTGTGCCAGTTTTGATCGTTAACAATTGTCAGACAAAAATAAAAAAAAATTTATTCCATATCCATATAATTCGCTGGCAAATCTACAATCTGCAAATCACATCAAAATGAGTTTCTACGCCCCGGGAGTTTGCGTTTGTTAAGTCGAAATGAGTCAGGCGATATTGAGTTACTTTCAAAGTAACTACATCTTTTCTTCCGTATCGGATTCGTGTTTGATATTCATAGATAAACAGCTAATCAGCTAAAGACCAAAGTATCTTGAGGAATAAAGTACATACATGTATGTCTGCCCGAGGGAGGGACCGGGATCGCCGGCAGAGTAGATACAAATTACAGCTACTCTACGTAATGAGTGTTAAACATGAGCGTTATTAGCTTTGATATGTAACTGCACTCGTTCACGTTACGATTGCGTGCAGTGGGAGTTTTTGTTTTTTTTTCTGCTTTATTATTACTGCAAATTTAATTTCCGTTTTTATTAGTAAAACGAAGATGTTTTGGATGAGTACCAGCACCCCCGCGAACTTCAATCACTTATAATTACAAATGAGCTCGAGAGGAAGTTGCATCAAAAATAAATTACTAATTCGCTGTACTTGTGTTGCTGCAACTTAATATCATTGCGGGCTGATGTCTGGGCTGGGTTCGATGTTTGTTTAACAAGAATAGTTTAAGAATGCAATTTGCAGTGAAAAGTAACGACTGCTGCGAGTGACTTGCAATTTTTCAGTCGAAAGGGGGAAAGCAGTGGTGTTAGGGGCCTAGTACGGATTAGAGGGAAACTTTTCTTGTATCTTTATTAGGATGAAAGTTGCAGCGTTGGGGGTAGTTATACCTTCAAGTTGAGGGTCAAATTGTTTGTTCACCATTTAAATGGCATTTTAATCAGTTTTTGACCAACAAATATTAATATTTTCCCAAGCACGCGAATCTGAACAAATCTAATAAAAAAAAATAAAAAAAAAAACAAATCCCCTCCGTGACAATGTTTCGCAACATTGCCGTGACCAGGATTCGAACCTGGGTTACCACGGCCACAACGTGGGGTCCTAACCACTAGACGATCACGGCTATCGGGGTGTTGAAAATTCGTGTGTCAATTATTCAGGTGGTCAGTTCGTTGGGCTATATTTCGGTTCGTGTGTTTTTTGTTTCTTTGTCTTTAGTACGTCTGAATTAGATTGAGATTATGGAATGACTTTTTAAATGAGAAGGGGAATCGAAAATCGTTTGTGTTGAACATTCTGTATTGATTTATTTACGATAGATGGCGTTCCGTTTCTATTTTTCGCAGAAATTTCAATATTTTTTGTTCTTAGAGGAAAATTATTTTAACTTTTTAGTGGCAATTAAAAGTGACAGTAATTCGTTTCATGAAAAACTGGGCGCATATAATGTGTGATTTTTTAAGAGTTAAGGTGTTCAGATTGGCAGCACTGGTAATAAATGTCGTCCAAACATCATCTGTCAAAGTGAAAATGCGCTGTTATATCAAAAAAATTGTGTTCAGCGATGAGGTTCATTTCTGGCTCAACGGATACGTAAATAAGCAAAACTGTCGCATCTGGAGTGATGAACAGCCACATGCTATTCAAGAATTACCGATGCATCCCGAAAAAACGACAGTTTGGTGTGGTTTATGGGCTGATGGTATCATCGGTCCATTTTTCTTCAAAGAGGCCCGTGGAAGAAATGTTACCGTCAACGGCGAACGATATCGAGCCATGGTACGCGCACCATTTGGCTGAGTTGAACTTGGTTGACATGTGGTTTCATCAAGACGGTGCCACATGCCACACAGCTCCTGAAACAATGGAAATGTTGAAGGATGAATTTGGTGAGCAGCTCTAATCTCTCGAAATGGCCCTGTGAGTTGGCCGCCAAGATCATGTGATTTATTGATTATTTCTTGTGTTGTTATGTAAAGTCGTTAGTCTATGTGGACCAGCCGAAGACGATTGAAGCGTAATTCGTGGAATACAGGCCGAAATGCTCGAAGAAGTGACGCTAAATTGGACCTGGTGAATGGACCTTTTGAAACGGAGCCGCGGACAACATTTACATAAAGTGGTCCTTAACACGTAAATGGTAAAGGCATATTTATCGATGACAATAAAAATGTTGAATATTTGCATTAGCATTCTTTTTGTGGCGAGGTCTAGCATAGACTATTAAGGATTAAGATACGGCACCAAGAGTTCTACGGTCTAATCGTGCTTAACACCATATTTGTCACACAAAGCCGGCACCTAGTCGATTCTAGCAGTGGCAGTATTAAACCCCATATTGTTTACCACTTGGTGTCCAGTTCTATATGAAGCCTAGAGGTTAAGATTGCAAAGTGAGGCGGTCACACTCTCCTGACAGAAACAATAAGAAAGAAAAATAGTATAAAAAGAAACATGCCAAAGCGGGGATGTGGTCCGAAACCGGTACTAAAAGGTACAAAATAGTTGTCCCTTTACCATTGAGTTTAGTTTCGGATCAAAGTTTGTGCGAAAATCAATTGGTATAACCTAGAAAAAAAGGCAAAACATTTGTTGCAACATCGACAAAGTTATCGATCTCGAAATCAAGTGCACTAGATATGAGGCATTCATTACAGTGAGGTTGCTGTGAGAGAGCTAAGTCATTGCGCGGAGCTTCAAAAGTATATATATACTGCCAACACGGCAAAGAAACATTATAGCGAAGGACGGAGGAAGCACAGGTAGTGATATATGGAAAGAAAGCGGAATTAAAAGTTTGTCCCTCTATTAATACAGATGACAAAGCTCTCCTTGAATTGCTAAAGTCTGGCCAAAAATAAGTGCGCACAAATTCCATGTGGAGGAAAGATCTTCTTCGTTTGTTGCGACTGAAGCACTCGAATAAAGGCATAAGCATCCTGAAAATATCGGCGTAGGGAAGAAGAAATATAAAATAAAATGAAATAAAGTCCATTAGCTTCATGGCTTAAGGCCACACAGGTTGCCTTCTGAGGAAAAGGAGTTTTTAAATAAACAGTTTCCGGTTATAACTTCCAGCAGCCACTATTAGCTTTGAAGAAGTAACCAATATTGCAGTCGAAGTAGTTTGGAAAGCAGAAACTTTCTCAAGAAGTGAAAAAGCAGTTGGGCCGGAGGCGATGCCCTCTAAGTTTTGGAAATACTTTGTATTGCCGTCCTCGGTTAGCTGCTTGAAGAAAAAGTGACGAACCTTATGTACATTAGTTACTCTTTGCTGATAGAGTATCCGTTCGGCCCATTCTCTGGGCCACTTCGACCTAGGTATTCCCGTCATTTATTTGAATCAAAAAGGGGTTTCCAAGTCCGAAAAGTAAAAATATTTGGGATCTATTTCCAACAGTCATCATGTAAGCGAAGGGTGGATGAAGTGGCAGAAAACTCTGTCATATTCTGTATCTAGTTTAAGCATCTTTGGTCGTTTCGAATGTAGACTTATTCGTAAAATAATGAATTTTGGGGGAGACTATTCAATGGCGTAGACAGACTCTATACAGTAATTCATGAACACCAGCTAATCAAAAATCTGAAAGGTGCTTTTTAGCCTTTAGCTTTAGCTTTTAGCCTTTACTTTTTTATTGATTTTAATTTTGTCTATGATAGCTTGCACAGAGATAAGCGAAATCTAGCCATGTCTAGTGTTAACATCCCTGTCAAGTTTGCCCGTCTGTGCATGATCACAATCAAAAAAATTCACTCTTTTGAGTTCCCATGCCATGAACTGTGCTTTACAGCGAAATTCCTGGTTAACAGTAACTAGCCATTTCGGGACAACGCGTTAGAAGACGCCTTATTCTAGGTAGCGAGCTTGGAAGTGGAAGTGGAACTAGTTATGAAGGGTTTGTTTGTACAACGACATTCAAATTACTGGTAGAGCGCACAACCATCAACGCTCGCACAGAATCTTGGACTTAAATTCGGAGGATCAACGCAGGAGGGAAAACCTTGTCTTAGCTTTTGAGGATAGGTACGTTCGTACGGGCTCAAAGCAATACCGCACATTAAATTTTTCAAATTAGACCGAAGACTGCTACGTGAACATGTAGTTGTCAGAGCTATGTATAAAACGACTTCCTCTCGTGACTAGCTAGTGACAATTACTAATAGCTTCTTTTCTTATAAAATGGACATTGTTTTTCCTTTTGAAAAAGGAAAGCGCAGAGCCCTCAGGGGTAAAGTATAACCACACCCTATAAAAGTCTTTTGACAGAAAACTCTAAACGGATACAGGTCCTTTATTGACAGCCAATATTGCCGCGTGGTACTCATTTAACCGAAGTTTAAAGGAAAAGTTCTGCCTCTTCACGAGGGTAGCTTGGGTTTAGAGCAATCGCAAAGAAAATATGAAGATTTTCTTATGCACAACAATCCGACCTGGGCGTCCACAGAAGCTTACAATTCGCAATCAAAGACGAACTTGCGCCTGGGTGCGACCTTTGTCGGAAATTCGAAGTGAAATAGATTTAGATGTTTCGGTTTCTACAGCGGATTAATCGCCCGAAGCAAAATAGTGCCTGCTCCATGTCTAGAAGCAGTCCACCAGGAAAATCGAGTTGAATTCACGCGTTACAACATGGATTGTAACTGGAAAGCCGTAAGTGGAAGTTGGATGGTAGGGGCGGCCTTTTTGCGGTAAGGTTTCACTTGCCTTTACCTCTACAAGAATGGATATTGCAGCTTCTCGAAGAGAATTTGGTATCATATGTAGAGCGATACCAACGATTTCTACATGTCTTTCAACAAGATAATGCACCGATTCACGTCAATCGTCAAAGTTTGCAATGGTTTTAACCCAAGGCCTCATCAGATGGCTGGAGTGGTCTTTAGGGATTCATGACCCGCCGAGTTTCTGCCGAGCTCAGTGAATAAATAATGAATGCATGGAACTCCCTAAAAGATTCCATGTTAAGAGAGCTATTTGAGGAAAATTTTGGGATTTTTTTTTGCTCTAATTTTTGAGGTGACGTGAAATAAAGCCAAATTCAAAAAATTTGTCATTATTTCTATTACAAAATTGAAATAAGACCAAATTCCTAGTTTATTCCTTGGATTTATTTCGTTTCAAGAAATAGAATTCTAATTCTTAATGATTCGTGATGCTTATAAAATATGTTGCCCTCTGCAACCCCCTGCTTGTTTTCACTGTTAGATTTTGAGTAGGCGCGAGGTTGGCTATATGCAAACTTTTTTGTTTAACCCAATAAATCTTTGGATATACCCAACTTCGCATTCGATTTTTTTGTCTTTATTTCGTTTTGCATAGTGAAATAAAGCCAAATTGGTCTTATTTCGTTTCTAAAAGTGAAATAATGCCATATTTGGAATTTGCCTTAATTTCGTTTGGCGTTATTTCAGGTCACCGTAAAATACAAAAAAAAAATGAAGGCCCTTTATCCTTTTATAGTTTCCTGCAAAAGGTATTTTACAGGGTGCGGTTATACTTTTGCCAAGCACTGTAGTTCTTTCGTTTTCTGATGGAATTTGTTTGTTTAATTTTTGAATCGGCGGCGATTCGTCTTCGCGGCGATTTGTTGACCTTTATAAAATAAAAAAAAAATTGCAATTCCCCTCCGTGACAATGCTTTCGAAACATTGCCGTGACCAGGATTCGAACCTGGGTTACCACGGCCACAACGTGGGGTCCTAACCACTAGACGATCACGGCTATCGGGGTGCTGATAAATGTTGCTCCAAATGCAAAAAACGCTCTAAGCAACATGTTGGAGTTTAGTTGTATGTTCCAAGAAAACAACAACAAAAAAAAACTTGTTTTTTGTGGTAAAAATGACTTTCACTTCTGGTTGTTAAGTAATTATTTTTCAATGCAAACAAATTCTACGAGAAGTTATTCGCTCATAGTCATTATCAATCAAATTGCACTTAAAGATATTCTTCTAGTATAAATTTTCAAACCATGAATGTTGCTGTCCAAGGAAATCCCCACTTCTACTCCATCCATCCCTAAAACATTTCTACCTCCATTAGAAAATAACACTAAAAATGTTTCGATAATAACTGCAATTCATTTGCTATCTATCTGCACACTTAGAATTCATTTGATCTCTCTTATATGTTTATAATTTAATAAAATTTATGATCTTCATGTAAATGTGTTGTTATGGTAACATTTCCCGCTATTTGCGGTCTCGCGTACCCGGCCACACAGGGAATACGTTTCTTATCAGCAAAATACGTATTTGAATTAGATTTGCTAATATTATTGCTATCGTTTTTGTTGTACCTACATCATCATGAATAAATGATTTTATATTTGTTTGTTTATTTTTAGTGCGTTTTGGCAAAGAACATACGTCTGTATGTTGCGGATTATGTGCACACCGCTCATGCCAGCAGCAGACATGTTTGGAAAGTTTTCGGTGAGTGAATATTATTATTTTTTTCGTTTATATTTAGATATTTTTTTTTTGGTATTTTGTTCTGTAGTAATTGGTGCCGTAACTTGGTTTCGTAGGTCAGTTCATTTGGTTCTATTGTAAGCGGGTTTTTTTTTCTGTACTGTTCTTTATTTGGCGAGGTTGCGACCAAGTTCAGACCAAAGAATTCTATCTGGCTTTTAGAAATTATTCTTATTTCTCTGGAAAAAACAATTTGAAGCGTAACCCTTAATAGATAGATTAATGCTGCGCTTCTAACTCTACTCTCTGTGAGCCGTTTTAGAACCAGAGAGAGAGGAGAGTTGTGTGTTTCACTAAAGTTCTATTTTGCAAAGTCTGCGACTTAAAAATGCAGAATTTGATCACATTTTGTAGAGAGCGTAAACCGCTCTTGATTTGTGCCGTTGATGGTCGGAAAGTCAGTGAAAATACAACATTTTAAAACGTCAATTCGGGTTTAAAAGAAACTTTCTATGGTGAACAAAGCAAAGCGGAAATGCAGATACTCGAAAAATATTTGCAAACATAAAGGTTTTTTTTTGTGAAAAGGCCCCTTGCCACCTTTTATTCTCGATTCTAAAAAAAAAACTGGACTCGAGGAGGTGTCAAAAGTTAGATGATCCTGTCATTTTGTTGGTAACCAGGGTGGAGCCACATTGGCAGCTTTGGTATTGGTGAGGGGAACGCGGCATGCTTGTGGTTGCTCGGCTCAGCTCGTCGGATGGGGGTAGTTCTTGTCCTGCTCAACAAAGTTTTGTCCATGCCAGGAGGTCAAAAAAAAAATAAATACACAATAGTGTAGAAAGTTACTAAATATGTATATGTAGACCTCAGACGGACTAAAAAGATAGGACAGTGAAATAGAAAAAATATGAAATTAAAAATCTCCACGGACTTAGGTCAAACCAAGAATGAAAAGGGAAAAACAAAATCAGACTAACCTTTCTACTGGTAAAGCTAATCTCTAGCTATACCTATTCAAACTTATTTCTATCCTAAAACTATTTTGCCCTAAACGTTGTTGATTTCCTAAGTCTTTCTTTGGTACCGGTTCGTTGTGAACCGCGCCAGATGTTGTTGACAAGGGCTAGCTAGCACACCCTTATGTCTTTCGAGACACCCATAGCTTCGTTGCTGGGCAATATTGCGAGTGATAAATCCAATGTCGACAGAATTTCTCCTCTAGGCCAGGGTCATAAAGACTCTCCTGAGGGAACATTTAAATATGCGGTTACCTCATTCCATATTTTATAAGCCTCTCGAGATGACGGACTTTTGGACTTCTACTCTTAATAAAATCTTTAGAGAACTTTAGAAATGCCTTCCTCAGGCTCTTCGTAAGAATTCTTTTCTAAAAATCAATATGCCTACCAAGTGGTGCAGTGAACAATTATTAACTGACAAAGAGATTGCGGTTCGATACGGTTCGACAGCTGCGAAAGGCTGTCCGCAAGGTGGAGTTCTCTCACCTTTATTATGATCAATCGTAGTAAATGAACTAGCTTTCACCAAAAGAACGAACTTAGACAGATTTAAAGGTCCAACATTCTTTTGCCAAACTACAGTGTTCTCCTAGGAATAATACTTGATCAACAACTAACCTGGAACTCTCATATTAAATGGCCACAAACAAAGTTCACAAAGACACTGTGAATGTACACAGCAATGGCTAGAAATATTTTGGACTTGCATATCCAGCATCTTGCAAGTGGCAAAAAACAAAACAAAAAACTTCACAGACTAGCGTGTGTATGTCAATAGCAATGCACCTACCGCAGCGCTAGAAGTCTCTATATTCAAATGAAATTCGAATGAAGTCGAGCCAGAAATCCACCAATGCACAGAAGCTCAGTAGAGATGATCTATTGGGTATCACACTGACAGACAGATGTCTAAATTGAAACAGATGAAAGAGTGGGAGCTGGGGGTATGCCAGAAGACCACAAAATCTTCCCTCTATGCTCTCATGGAGGAGAGCAACTCCGTATTCCAGGCGGAAATACATGCGGAAATACTCTGCTTCAGAGTGAATCTAAAGAGGAATGTCATTGCAAGACACATTTACTTTCTATCTAACTGCAAAGTGGCACTACTTGCTATTAACACCTTGGAAATAACTTCAATGTTACGGCTGCCTCAAACTTCTCACAGCACCGGTGTCAGGACACAGTAGTTGCGATGGAATTAAAAAAAATGATCAGCTGGCCAGGAAAAATCGGCGGTACCATTCATTATGCCAAGACCATTCTGTGGTGTACCTACCCAATGAATGCGTTATCAGAACCTGGAGGGATATTGAAGGTAAAAAACAAGCGAAATAATTTCTACCATCTCCTTCTTCAAACAGAACTGAAAAACTCTACACACAGTTACCGGATTCCTGACGGGACACTACAGAGTTAAAAAAAAAAACCTCATGACTATGGGAATTGCTCAAGACAACGCTTGCCGAATGTGACACGAAGACGAAGTGTGACTGCTTAGCAAGTTGAAGTGTGTTAGTGTACGCTCTTTTTCGAGTCATCTCCTTTTGCCTCAAATAGTTCAGCGGGTAAACCGTTCGGCCCAGCCGCCTTGTTCGACTTTAGTTTATATATTGCTGCCCTCACTTAATTTTGGTCGGGTAGACGGAATTCAACAAAACAGCCTTCACAAAAAAACCTGTCTATGCAAACTTGCCTGCCTATTTTACATCAAATATTATATTTTATAAGAAAACCTTTGTAATTTGCCATAATAAGGCCTTATAGGAAACAATATAAATACATATCTAGTAGAATTTCGAGATTTGACCATATGGCCCTATCTGGCACTTTTTGGCAAAGCTGCTTCTGGGTAAACATTTCTTTGAGGTAACTCTTCGCCCAAAGACTTAGCTTTAAATTATTCACAAAGCCGGCATAATGGGCGAATTATAAAAAGGACATCACAATAGGTCCACCGTTTCCGCGGTGATATGGATTGGATACTAAGTTCCACCTCCTTTTCAATCTAATCTACATTCGTTTGATCCCAAAGTTGGTAGGACTTTCTTTGTCTGACTCTTCCGCTCTTTTATAGAAATATTGTTCGTAGGTTCGTTTCGTTAAACATAACAATACCAACTGAGCCGGTTGTACTCCAATTTATTCGAAATGCATTCTCTGAAAGGGTTCCACACAGTTGTTACTTGTTCAAATTTGTGAAACGAATATGACCGCTGAACCACATTATTTTCAGCTTAGGGGACATTTTCCGATTAATAAATTTCCTTGCAACTTCATCAACTCAATGTTAACACGATGATTGATGTCGTCTTCATTTATTATAGATCCCAAATGAACTTTTCGCACTTGGGAATAACTTCTTCCACATGCCACACAGCTTGTGAAACAATGAATATGTTGAAGAATGGAGTTGGTGAGCAGCTTATCTCTTTATTTATTTGGCAAAACAGACATTCTCGGCCGTACTCATAATCAAATTTAGTCTGGCAGTTAACTTAAAGTCTGTACACTTTCTTAAATCCCTGTACCAATAAACAAATTTAGTTGTCGGATAATCGTTAACTGTAGGGTTAAATGTTAATAGTCAGAAAGCCATGTAAATGTCTAACATTAACTCTAATTTTCATTCTGTCATAATTCATTCTGCAACGGAATGTTGCCGTGCATTCATTTATTTTTGTATCAAATAAACGTATAGTAATATATTTTGGAGTAAATAGTGTTAGTCGGAGTTTGGAGTTTGTTGGTCGGCTTTATCAAATAAAAATGTATATGAAAAATACAAAGCATGAAGAAATAGTTCAATTAGCGCAGGAAAAGGATACAAATTGTGAATTTCCGCAAAAAATTCAAACAGTTTCCTTTTGTACAAATTAGTGTTAACCTGAACGCATATCGAAGTAATTCGAAGTGTGTACATTTACTTTAGAATAGGTACATTTTCCGTTCCGAATTTTCCAAGATATTTCTTAGCATACTTAATGCGATCAGAACTTTTGGTAGGCCTTCCGCATATGTGGCAATATTTGTTTTTTTTGCACTAAACCAAGCACAGTGACACATTTATTTCCAAAAAAATTAAAAGCACTAAAAGGTATTAAAAAAATTATTTCACTTAAAGCACGATGGCAACACAAGTCACATTGACAGAACTCAAATTTCATTTCATTTTGGTTCTACACCTATTCCGAGCACCAAATTCTCCACCAGGATTTTTTATTTTGATGTGTGTGCCATCAACTGCTCCTATACATTGGGAAAATTGTGCAATTCTGTAAAAAATGGGTCAATTGGTTTTTTAAAAATTTTTGCCTTTTTGAGAGGTTGCCGATTCGTCAACTAGCATCAGATCCAAAAAAAATATCTTGAATTCATGTTTAATTACTTAATTTCTTCACCTTGTTTTCAAAGTACCTCTGTTTGAAAATAATATCAGATGTTTTGACAGCAAATGTAATAGATTCAAAAAAAAGTCCTCGCACTGGTAAAGGTGGAGGTCAAATTTTTTATTGGTACCATTTCAAATATGCTGTACATTTTAATTTAAACTGGCAGTCAACTAATAGTCGACATTAGTGTTTGATTATTATTAAGGCCGTCTGTCTTTGTCGGACTAAATACCATAGCCAGTTCCCAACAAAACATCCACCCATACATCAAGTGCTCGGTGCAAGAAAGTTTAAAACTCGCTTATGATGGCTCGATTATTAGCAGAGCTGGAACTGCTGGAACTTTAGGTTCCTTTACTTTTTTCTCTGAGCAGATAATTTAGGACTCTTAGTAAGGGAGTTTTTAGTAAAAGTTCTTACTTTGGTGAGCACAAATCTTTCTCCGTCGATGTAATATTCAATCAAATTGTGAAAGTCTTAATATCAAGAAAAAATTCAAGTGTACATGTTTTTTTTGTTATTAATGAGAGATGATTGCCAGGAATTTTTTTTTATAACACTCAACACCTCAAATCCCACATAGTTTGTGTGGGACACATTTGTTTTTTTTTTTCTGTCAAGTGCGTACCACGACTTTTATTGACACGCAACACATAAACAGCCTATTAGCAGCTATTTATTTAATTATTAGGAAAATCAGAAAGGAATTATCAATGCCAATTAACAATATTACGTGAATGTCTAGAACCGGGTATTTATATTTACTTAAGAAGTACTTGCTTACTTAAATGCTATCTCATAAAAAAACTTCAAACTAGACGAATGATGATTCATTTCAAACAGGAAAACAAGTTTTTGTAGGCAAACTCATTGACCCCATATGAGATGTTTTCTTCAAATACTTTTTTTGTTTTGTTTACGGAAGACTTTTTTAGATCTGGGGGCTCGTAACACAATGCGACAAGTACTTGTCGGACAAGGGCAGTCCGACGATAGGTATGCGAAACAATGTAAAGGGTGATTTTTTAGCTGGTTTGGTTTTGGCAACACTGGTTTTGACAGCTGACGTCTGTTTAGTACCTTGTGTCACTGTCAAACAGCTTCAGTTTGGTTTGCAATTTAACCATGGATCGTCTTACAAATGAACAACGCTTGCAAATTATTGAATTTTACTATCAAAATTCGTGCTCGGTTCGAAATGTTCATCGCGCGCTGCTTCCATTTTATGATCGGCATTCTCGACCTTCTGAGCAGTCTATTCGGAAGATTGTGACCAAATTTCGCACCAAATTTACTTTGTTGGACATTAAACCACCAACACGTTTACGTACTGTGCGTATTGAAGAAAATATTGCGGCCGTATCAGCTAGTGTGACAGAAGACCGCGAAATGTCGATTCGGCGCCGTTCCCAGCAGTTAGGCCTTTGTTACAGCACTACGTGGAAAATTTTGCGGAAGGATTTGGGCGTAAAGCCTTTTAAGATACAGCTGGTGGAAGAACTAAAGCCAGGCGACCTACCACAACGCCGAATTTTTGGTGAATGGGCTCTTGGAAAGCTGGCCGAGGATCCGCTTTTTTATCGAAAAATTGTGTTCAGCGATGAGGCTCATTTTTGGTTGAATGGGTACGTAAATAAGCAAAATTGCCGCATTTGGAGTGAAGATCAGCCAGAAGCATTGCAACAGCTACCAATGCATCCCGAAAAAGCCACTGTTTGGTGCGGTTTATGGGCCGGCGGCATTATTCGGCCATATTTCTTCAAAGATGATGCGAATCGCAGCGTTACTGTCAATGGTGAACGCTACCGAGCGATGATAACAAACTTTTTTTTGCCCGAAATGGAAGTTCTTGACTTGCATGATATGTGGTTTCAACAAGACGGTGCCACATGCCACACAGCACGCGAAACAATGGCGCAATTGCGAGACGAGTTTGGTGAACAGTTAATTTCACGTTTCGGGCCGGTCAATTGGCCGCCTAGATCGTGCGATTTGACACCATTAGATTATTTTTGGTGGGGGTATGCCAAGGCTAATGTGTATAGGGACAAGCCCGCTTCGATTGACGCACTGGAAGCCAACATCCATGCATTCATTCGTGAGATACCGGCCGATATGTGTGAAAGAACATGCCAAAATTGCACTCAGCGGATGGGCTACCTGAGACGCAGCCGCGGTCAACATTTGCATGAAATTATCTTTAAACATTAAATTGCAAGGTTCAAACTATCGATTCAAATAAATATTTCATTCATTTTTTCGAATTTTTTGTGTTTTTTTTTTAAAAAAAGTTCTAAACCTCTTAAAAAATCACCCTATATAACACAAAACAACACTTGGCTTGTTGTCAATATAAAAGTTAAGTCAATATTCTGTTAACACCGAAAGGTGTTGGTGATATGAGACAAATTTTGTTGTAATGCCAAATTTTTTGAATAATTTCTTTGATATTTAATAAGTGGGAACATGTTTTTACACAGCTAGCAATCTAGAAAACGCGGACACGTTTTCGAAATGTTCACTCTAGTTTATAGAAACTTGATACTAACTTCGTTGCTCCACTGGAAGTATGTACTTTTTATCAAGCAGGCGCATACGGCAACAGTACTTGGGTGGAACGCTACGCGAGATTAACAGCTAGGTTGCTGAAATCGAAATCGATATTGCAAATCGAGTGAAATCATTTTCAGTGGTCTATATTTCGAATTTTTTTCGAAATCACTTTACGTGAAATTGAAAATAGCTGATATCTGTCATTTGACACATTTTTCAAAGTGTTTTTATTTTGAGAAATTGTTTGCTGGTAGATTATTTTGTTGCTCACGCGTTTGAAGTAAAGGGTGATCCATTTCGAAGTTCCCTACTTTTTTAAAGAAAAAAACACAGAAAATTCAAATTTAATGGAGAATGTTTATTATCATTTGAAAGAACATTCTTTGGCATTTATTTTTTGAAGATTATGTCTATCAAATGTTGGCCGTTGCTACGTCGCAGATGGTCCATCCGTTGAGTCCAATTTTCGATCACTCGTTCGAGCATTTCGACTGGTAACTGGCGAATGACACGCGTGATGTTTTCCTCCGAGGCCTGAATCGAAGCGGGTTTGTCTTGTCGGCATAAGCTTTTGACTTTACATATCCCCACAGGAAAAAGTCTAACTGTGTGATATCACACGAACTTGGGGTGGCCAATCGACCGGCCCAAAACGTGAAATTATGTGCTCACCGAAATGTTCTCTCAATAAGTCCATTGATTGATGCGATGTGTGGGAAGTGGCGCCGTCTTGCTGAAACCAAATGTCGCCGAGATCAAGAGCTTTAATTTCAGGCATCAAATAGTCGGTTATCATGGCACGATAACGGTCGCCATTGACGGTTACGTTCGCACCGGCATAATTTTTAAAGAAATATGGACCGATGATTCCACCGGCCCACAAACCACACCAAACCGTTGTTTTTTTCTGGATGAAGTGGCAGTTCTTCAATCTCTTCAGGTTGCTCTTCGTCCCAAATGCGGCAATTTTGTTTGTTTACATACCCATTGAGCCAGAAATGGGCCTCATCGCTAAACAAAATTTGCCTCGAAAACGTCGGATCTTCTTGGAACTTTTCAAGAGCCCATAGAGCGAAGCGATGTCGCTTGGGAAGGTCGAGCGGCTTCAGTTGTTGCACAAACTGTATTTTGTACGCTTTCAATTTTAGATCTTGACGTAAAATGCGACAAGTCGTTCCATACGTCAGTCCGAGTTGCTGCGAACGGCGCCGAATCGACTCTCTACGGTCTTCGTGTACACTCTCAGCTACGGCCGCTATATTTTCTTCACAGCGTGCTGGACGTGGTCTATTCGGTCGAATATTATCCAATAATGAATGGGTGATGGTGTTGCGAATAATACGCTCAGTAGGCCGATTATGTTGACCATAAGTTGAACGAAGTGCACGAAACACATTCCTCACAGAACGTGAATTTTCATAATAAAGTTGAACAATTTGTAAACGTTGTTCACGCGTAAGTCTTTCCATTATGAAATGCCAAACAATACTAAACAAAAATAACATGACAGCATGACACGACTCACACGTGATCTGTCAAAAAAGGCTATTGAGAAAAGTATCTCTACTTGGATCACATAAGTGCTGCGAGATTGCAGACTGAAAGATTGAAATTCACTCAGGAAAAAATTAAAAAGACGAATGCTGAGAGATATAAAAGTATAGTAAAATTAAATATTTATACGCAACCGTGTAAATAAATGTCAATTAATAATGGTTCTGCAAATTGTGGAACTTCACCTTGAGCAATCTTCAAATTCCTGTTACGTTGCAGCTAGCCGCAGCTTTGCGTTTTCCTGGCAAAAAAAATTCCAAATCGTCAATCGGCAAAGATGCTGACTTCGCCTTGTGGCAAAGCACTGTATGAAAAATTTTGACAAAAGTGCTAACGATTTTGGAGAATCAAATTTTGTTTTTTCCATCCAATCGCGTTCTCAGTGGTGGACCATGACTCTTCACATCAATCACAACAAATCTGTTAACACCGAAATGTGACATGTGACTTGTGACATGTGACAAATTGTTTAATATTTTGTTGTAATGCCAGTTCCTTTGATATTTAAGTGACGACATATTTTTAGACACGTGAGTATAGTTTGTGAATAAACGAACGAAATGGTAGAACTTCACATTTTCGAAACGTTCACTCGAGTTGATATAAACTTAACATTAACGGTTGACATTCACTCTCAAAATTTGGATGGAAAAAATGTATGAAGGCCACATAATTTCGCTATGGCTAAGTTTTAGAAACCAACTGCTTAAAAGTTTTTTAGAAAGGTCCCTTAATGACGGTACAAATTCAAGTTAGAATTAAAAAATTTAAAAAAATTATTTGAATAATTCCTTTAGCACATTGGTCTCTAAAAGACTACAGAATACCTTTAACAAATTTGATGTAGACCTTAATTTTTTTCGCCCCTTAAGCCCTTATGCTTAAGACACCAGTATAGTCTGCATAGGGACAACTGCTGCAATAAGAACGTCACCAACCGCTGGTTTGAAAGTGATTCTAAATTTGCTACCCTTAGATCTATACTTGCACGAAAGCCAAATAGTCAGCTGGAACTCAGGTCTCGTAAGGCAGGGACAGATTCTGAATTGATTTTGGGGCCTTTTCTAATTTAGTTGAGGCCATTTTTCATTATGAAAAATAAATCGAGTTTTTGGGCCCATATTTCATGTAGCCGTATTTTATGAAGGTGATATCGCAGTCTGTTAGATTTTTGATATCGTGCTTTGGTAGATTTAATAATTTATTGGCATCGTTTTTGAAAGGTTTGGTGACCTTTTTGGTCTGTCCTGGGATATTTTTTCCAATGTGAGATACACTGGTTTTGTTGCCAATTTTTTAAAACTGAATTTACCGCAGACTCGTGTCAGGAAATCCACCATATTTAAGTTTTGTTTTTGACACTTAGTTTTTAAAGGGTGTCAAAACAGTGTAATACTGATTTGGAGTCAATGAGGGTTGAGCTGAGGGCTTTTATAGCTGCTTGCCTGTCCGTGAATATTTGGAAGTTAGATCCTTTGATTTATGAGTTGTAAATTAGGTTTGCATATTCGCTCTAATGGCATGGAGCTCTGCCCGGAATACACTGAGACCTTTGAGAGACATTTTTGTTTGGAAAGTGGAAACCGGCTCCCACCCACACGGGTCAACGGTGACAAAAGAGTCACCAGATTATTTGATTGTGCATGTAAGAAGACCAATTCCGATCAGTAAAAAAACCGGTGTCAGTATTTTTTTACTGCAATAATATTTCTTGACCACAGCAAGGCGAGGAAATTTAAATTTAAATTGAAACTTCTGTAAAGCCAACGACTTAAGGTTACTCAGAAGGCAACCTAAAACTATGGACTGTTGTACACCGCAAGTTACTTTTCCATTTGAAAATAGTTTGTTTTCAGTTGATTTATTTTTTTCGTATTCAAATGTAGAATTGTTTTTATTGTCCAATAGGACAGCAGAAAACAGAAAGTAATTAACAACATGAGATATAAATAAATAAAAACATAAGGAAAGACTACAAAGTCCGCTTGGGGCGAACAGTATGATACACTATCCATATCCGTATACACCCTATTTCATTCTATAACATTTTTAAAAAACGCCCCAAAAAGTAGGCGTGGCCAAAAATTTTGTATGGGCGATATATTGGAAAATATATTGGCTAAATATCTGTATAAACAATTTTTTTCGGTGTTATGAAAATTTTCAGGGAAAACAGCATTTTAGTGAAAAGCGCCTACAAAAAGTTGACTTTATATGGCAAACTTATGAAGGAGGGCAGGGCCTACATTTCTTGGGAGGGAGGTAGGCGAAGCATTAATCTTAATATTTTATTTTGACATATTTGTGATTTTTTAAGATTCATATTTGCATATTTGCACATTTTCTCCAAGCCAGACACCGATACAAGATAATTGCCTGAAATACAACCTTAACGATTGTAATTTTTGGTTTGCTCACTGAGCTGTTATCTGTAATTTATAAGCGGATAAATCATTTTAATTGCTATATTTATTTTGTTTTCCACTATTTTTGTGTGTTCCGTAAAGGTCAATGTCTTGCCTGTATAAATATACATACATCCAGATACTTAACAGAATTGATCCAAGCAATATCACAGCTGTTAAATTGTAAAATATTTTGTGGTAAGAGAAAATGAGTTCGTTTTCTTGTGAAAAAGATCGTCTGACTCTTTTCGACATTTATTTTAACCTTCCAGTGCTTATAGTACTCAAAAATTATGTTAAGAACACCTTGAAGGAGGTTGAGTTTGATCGTTGTACCGAGCTTATCCGATGCGTAAATTGCAATATAATCGGTATAGATCGCAACTGCGCATTTGGGAATAGTTGGAAGGTCTGCTGTAAAAATATTATACAATATTGGTGATAGGATGGAACCCGGGGGAACACCAGCTGCAATAGTCGTTTAAGGGGGTCATACCATGTGACGGCCTGTTTTTTAGGGATTTTTTTCTACGACCAGTAAATAGATAGAGCTCTAAGTTTATTTTCGTTTATTAACTTATATTTCAACAGTATAAATATAAATTTTAAGCTAAAAATATTGTGTAGAACATGAGTTACAGCGTTCTGAACACCCCCGCCACGAAAAAATTGGGCTCGCACTTCCTCCACGATTCCGGCTGATTGGCTTATAAGAAACAAACAAATTAGCGGAATTTTAATTTGTAAGCCTAAATGCACGGAATGGACTATTATCAAATGAATATTGGAAAAATGTTTGATTGATAATAGTTCATTCCATGCGTTTCCATGTGCTGAGTGTACCCTACAAATTTGAAGTTATTCGGTCAAGCCGTTTTTGAGATACGATGGAGGAAAGTTTAAAAAACACAGTTTTGAGAAAAACGCGTTTAAAATTTCAAGTCCGCTTAAAAAGTTCCGAACAGCTCCTTCTCTAACTGCTATTTCTTAAAAACGACTTCGAATTTTTTAAAAATCACTTTACTACCGTATTCTAAACATGTTAAAGCCCATCACATGGTATGACCCCTTAAAGATACGACAAAGCTTCTATTTTCTAAAACCCTTTGAAGCATTCTTATTAAGTACTTAGGACACTTATAATTTGTTAGCTTATTAATTAAACCTTTATGCCAAACGGTATCAAATGCATTCTCTACATCCAGAAGGACTAAGCGGACTAAGGGTATAAGGTTATTGTCATTTAAGAACACTAATTGTTTATTCCGAATTATTATACCCTATTCTAAGGGTATATTAATTTTGACTCATAGTTTGTAACACCCCTTAATATTCGTCGTAGACCCCTAAAAGTATATATATTTATAATAAGGACCAAATCCTAAGACTATTTAGAGCGTATACTCCCTAGGGTCCCGAAATGGTTAAGTGTTAAAAGTTTTAAAATACGCCCGCTGCCACGCCCACAATTTAGAAAAAACCGTTTTAAAGCTAAAGTTAGAGAGATAGAGTGTTAGAACCTTCACAAGATATGTAGGCACTGACCTCCTTTATAAGTCTGTCATATAAAATTTGTTGCCAATGCCGTTTTCAGCGAACATTTTCATAGAAACTGAAAAAAATTTTTAACCAGATATTTAGCAAATATTTTTTCCAATATATACGCCCAATATTTATGGCCACGCCCACTTTCTGGGGGCGTTTTTTCAAAAAATATTTTTTTTTTATAAATTTCATAGAATGAAATAAAATAATATCCATCACCTTCTCAATGCTTTCTTCTTTGGGGCATATAGGGATATGGATATGGTATCATACTGTTCGCCCCCAAGCGGACTGTAGCCTTTTCTTATGTTTTTTCCATGATTTTGCTGCTTACGCCGCTGAGTTAACTCTAATCGGCTTATAACTAGTGGCAAGCCGTTCACTAGTTATGAATAGAACCATTCACCGATCTTTCTCTCATACTAAATTTTATATTTTAGAATTTGTCATTTAAAAAATTCAGCAAAGTATGATATATGTTCTTCAAAACGTGTCCTCAAAGTTACTAAAAATACACTCGTCGCAAAGTGCAGCAATTTCGAATTTTCCATACCCAACTGACCTGTATCCGGCTAGCGTAGTTGAATAGAACAAATATTCAATTTTCACTCATTCTATAGGTACACACACAGTTCGCTCTGTGCTTGCTTTTACAACGAACACTCGAATGTGTATTCAAAGATTAAAAAAAAAAAATAAAAAAAAAACCCCTCCGTGACAATGTTTCGCAACATTGCCGTGACCAGGATTCGAACCTGGGTTACCACGGCCACAACGTGGGGTCCTAACCACTAGACGATCACGGCTATCGGGGTGTTGAAGATTGTTGCGTCAAATTGGAAACACACTCTAAAACTAACTCAATGGGGGAGCAAGCAAAGAGAATGCAATATGTAATTGCTTCGTTTCGAGGGTTGCTACTTTGGACTGGTAAAAAAATATTCATAGTCTGCAGAGCACCGACAATTCATTTTAAATCGTCTAAGCAAGAAATACGTGGTTGGTTTGTTATGCAAGCTATCTGTTGTAGAAATCTGTATCTGTTGCTTGCTTAGCCGCGATGCATTGAAGTGGTCACATCAGTTGTATACCTTCGTTCTGATTGGAAATCTTTACAGGGTGGGTTTAGTTTTTATAATGAAAAATAAATTATATCAACTATTCCTTCCCTTTTTAGACACACTGTGAAATAATAAAAACATTAAATTTTGCAAGCAAATCGCATTCGGTTCCACATCAAAACACAGATTCTATATTAAAAAGTCAAGTTACCTTTTCGTGTCGATTTAGCAAAAACAAAAAAAAAACTTGATATGTTAGCACCGCTAGCGTGCTACACCAGTTGGTTGTTTGGTTGGATAATTATGCAACTGTATGCGCATTTTAAAGAAAAACTATTTTATACGAGCGGTAAATTCCAAAAGAGTAGTTAATGCGTGGTAAACGCGACAGTTTAAGATACATTTGCTGTTTTAATGCCTTCATCGTGTTTTTTTTTTATGGTCTATCTCAAGGCACCTAATTGCGGTTGGCTGTTGACCCTGAACTTGGTTAGGAAAGCGTTGTAATGAATTCAAATTCATGGTTTCATAATTTGCTCGTTTCTTTGTTGGAGTTTTTTTTTTCTGTTTATTTTTGAATCTACAACTTTAACGTGCGAACGCATTCACAGTCTTTCCGTGGGTATTTTGCAATGTTCATTATTGGAATTAGAGTATCGTGTATCGCGTATCGCGTATGGCGATATCTTTGCGAGCGATGTGCTATTGCAATGTCAGGTCTTTGTTAGTTCAATGGACCGGGGTTATGATGTACATATATTAAGTAGCTAAACAAATGCGCGTGGGAATTTCCCAATCATGTTTGTCAGATGAAATTTTTATTGCAGCTGTTTGAAGTTGCGCCGCTTTAGTTTACTTTTGATTGAAGAATGTGCTGCCTAATTAGTTTGCGAGTTGTTTCAACACAATATATGCTGCTGTTTAACCAGCTTACATTTTTGTTTTTGGGTAAGACTGAGAAGAATTCACTGAGTCAGTCAGTAAAGCAGTAAAGAAGTAAAAAAACGAGAAGTTATTTTTGGAAAGAAGAAGGAAAAAAAAAACCCCACATTGAAGGGCATATTTTACAGTTGCTTGCTGAGGTAAAAAACCAGGAAGAATGGATTAATAATATTTAATTGATTGACAATAACAGGAAGCAGATACATACATTTTTAATGCGAATTAATCGTATTTTTGATGTGAGTCATCTGATTTCCGTGTTGAGGTCAAACATAAAACAAATTCACGAGCCATTTAGAGAAATAAATACCTACGCTAAGCAACTTATTGTATTATTAAAAAAAGTTCGACGAAGATGTTAATTGTTGATGGCAGTATTTATTTATTTTTAACTAAAGACCGCTAACGTCGTAGTTGGGCTTTGTATGTATGTTCAAACTTTAAAGAACAATGACAGATAAATCAGCTGCCTATGCGCCTGGAGAGAGAAGATGCTTAAAAGCAGAAAGTTACATGAGCAGCAGGACAGTGTGCCGGAGTCTTCTTTCCGCTAATTTGAAACGTCGGTAGTCAACCTGATCAACCTGATCTTCATCCTTGATAGGAGTGGACCTCGTGATGTTAGTTTAAAGGACATTATCGAAAAATCCTGGATCCCATCAACGCGAAATCTTCTTCTTTTGTTCCGGGAGCTGCTGTTGCAGCAACACTTTAACTCCTTCTGGAGCCTAGGGCGACGACCAGGTCCTTCTATCTCTCTCTGTTTGCACCTCGATACCTCAGCTGTGCCCACATTCGCAGATTTTCCGATTGAGCTTCCGAGAAAACAGTTGACCTCTATGATGTTATTGGCCTACCAACTCGCCTTACACCTTGAGGGTTCCTTTTGAAGCACTGCTTCGCCATTTTGTCATCAATCTAGCGCCATTTTCTCTGCTTGACAGATTTTACATTGGACTTAGTGCGAGCGATATTTTGCTCGAGTTCCACACTGGAGATAGGATGCCCATTGCACTGAGGTCCGTTCCACCATCGAGTGACACGTAACTACCCAGATAGTTGAACTGCGTGACCTCTTCTATGGTCTCCCGTCGTAAGATAACCCGCTGTTGTTGGTCTTGGTCAGTGTGCATAATTTTTGTCTTGTTTGCATTTATCCTTAAGCCAGCCGCCTCCTCATTTTGTTGCAGTGAGTGACACATTTGGTCCAAATGACTTAGCTTGTCAAACGGCTTCCATTTAATACCAAGTCTGTCTTTTGTACCCATAGTGGCAGTCATTACATCATCAATTGCAAGTAAGAACAGAATGGGTGATAGTACGTCTCCTTGTCTCACTTCTTGCCGTACTTCAAATGCATCGGAAAGCCGTGCACTGTGCAAAACGAAACACATTGCGTTGTTGTACGACTCTTTAATTGTAGCAACAATTTTTCCAGGGATGCCTCTCATAGCAAGATATCTCCAGGTGCAATCACGACTAACGCGATCGAAGGCCTTTTCAAAGTCGACGAACATGAGGAAAAGAGGTGATTGATACTCCGACGATTGTTCAAGGACGATTCGTAAGGTGGTAATATGATCCCTCTTGGTGCCTCTTGAGCGTCGACTCAATCCTGGACTTTCAACGCGAAATACCAGGGAATATTTCTTGACAGAAAAATCAACTGGAAACTAGATAACTAGGACCGCACAAAGAAGGCAACGCATTGTGGTTCAAAATGTCAATCTAGCTGAACATAATTCAAGATTTTGTTGCTCGATTTAGTAAGCCTGACTTATAAACTAATCACATTCCAAAAATGATTTGCACCACCCTTATTATTTTAAGCCTGCGACCAAATGCTTTTCGATGTAGAATGATAACTGATGGTAGATCGACCATTTTATGGTTTATATCAATTTTTTTTGATGCGCTCTTGTTTTTAATTACCTTATTAGCAGTGTGTCGAATATAATTAAAATTGGATTGTAAAATTTGACCATCTCTCGATCTTCGTTTGGTCTGCACTCGATCAACCACAAGAATTGAACATGATGAAGGCTCCGCAAAATTGATTGCATTGACGAAGCGTTTTGAAATGGAAACGTGCAATACTGAATTTTTCGATCAATTTACCTTTTTTGGAAAATATGTAACCGGTGAAAAAATTCAACCATTTAATGAAACACATTCTCTGTTTGACGGGTACGTAGGTGAGAGAGTTCTCTTCTATTAACGAAATATGGTTTACGGATAAGAGCCGCCTGAGTATTGGAACGTAAAGACACCTTCCGTACGTCGGGCACAACATAAAAATGTAATGATCTAAGTTCTTTGAGTTTTTGCCAGCCAGAAGTGCTCGAAGAAGTCGGCTCTGACTTGCCAATTCAAAAACACGTAAATTAAATCTAAACACGTATATTTAGCTACATAAACTTTTAAAAATACCAAACAAATGAATAAAATTACTGATATGTGAAGTATTATTTTTGTGTACCGAAATTTGCTTCGCGATCAATGGTCACGTCGGATATAAGTTTTGGTTGAGTAAAATTAGAGTGCTCCCAGTTCTTAAACTAAGTGTACATTCCGCTTAGACGGGCCCATGAATTATATCCTCTGAAGGCAGACTTCAAAAGGAATTTAGTGCTGCAAGTAAAAGAGTGCAATATAAGGTACATTCAACTGATTGCTCTGATTAAACTTATGCAGCAGAATAAGGAACGCGCAGCGATCTTCAAAAATATAATGCTCGGATCTCCAGTTGGAGCTACGAAAATGAAACGGCTATTAAAAGCTCAATCCTACATACCTACCCGAAGAAGCACTTTAGTTTGATGCCAAACTGGCGAAACATGCATATCAGTGGATTCGAAAGCAAGCAAACGACCGTAATTTCCCGGTATTACTTGCTTACTATTGACTGTTGGATGCAAAAATGAATGTTATCCAGATGTGAAACAACATCCTCTGCTGGATCATATGATTTGTCAAATATTTAAAGTGCTACCTAACAATCTGTTTTGCGGTGTATCGAAAGTAGATCTACAAACCGATACGAGTGGGTAAGAGCTCTGATTTGAAGCAATTTCAATACAGAATTGAACAAGGATGGTTTTGAGGGTACCAAACTTCTCCAGTATATTTCATAGCTATATGTCGATTTCTGTGGAATCGATAGCTGACAAAACTATCGTGACCCTTGTAGGCAGTCAAGCAGCAATCAAAGCCCTGGAGTCGCCAACAATAAGATCCAAGCGGTTAAAGCAATGCATCAGAGAATCTGCAGAGACGTCGAGGAGAATTAAATCACCAAACACTTTCTATACAACTGCCCTCACTTGGTAGATTTTGGAAGCAATTCCTAAGTGAATACTTTCTCGAATATGTAGGTAAATGTGATAAGATGAGTAGATAAGAAAATTGTATTCACTTTTGTCTGACAAAATTTTGTGCCTTACACAGAGTTCTGATGGCTGATTTTTTCTTTTCAAAGTGAGTGGCTTTTCCAACACGGCAGCGAATGGCCTTGCCATGCGGTTTTGGTAATATCTGTGTACAGGAAAATTGCAGTGATAATTGTCAATCAAAGTTAGCAGATAACCCTTGAACTCATTTAAACCCCTTAAAGTGGCGGTCAAATAAATATCACACACTCATTTGTCAGCATTTAATAACCCTAATTATATGGCCACACCTGTACCACCAGGGCTTTCCAGTTAGAAACAAAATACTTAAGAAGATATGGAGATATGAAGACTCCCACTAGTGGGGTCTACTATCACCCCAACTTAAGCTATATCAAATTCAAATAAATATTTCCGACTTTAATGTATGACTACTCATAAAGCTATAACTTCAGAACTATTAAAGGTAGGTAGAAAAGTCGCCTAAGGGATTACATGGGTTAATTTGGGGAAAAAAAAGTTATAGTTTTAAAAAAAACATTTTAAATAAAATATTTTATGCAAACTTTTTCCTGTCTAAAAGATATACATTTGAATTCGAATTTCTGAAATTTTTAAAGGAAAATTTTCAAAACTCCGTCAGTGTGACATCAGTTTTGGTGATCCCTCGCGTCCGTGTGACAGTAGAACTCGTGACAGGATCATCAGAAAACAAAAACAAAATGTGTGTTTTAGTTAAGACCATAAACTAGAATTTGGACGAAGGAAAATTGAATTTATGGCAGACCTTTTTAAAAAAAAAATTAAAATTTTGGTAAAACTTGCTCAACATTTTTTTTTTAAATAGTTGTGATTGAAAAAATATAAATCCTTCGTCCAGGTCCTCGTGAGTTGTATCTCGAAGACCTGTTAAAAATTTCATCAAGCTTTGAAAACACAGTTTCGAGAAAAACGCTTTTAAAGTTTGGATAACCTCAAATGAACCTCGTGATTCAATTGAGTGCGCACCTTCCCAAGGCTGTATCTCCGAAGCATTTATTCGGAATGACTTGATAATTTAATATAATATTCCCGTGATGTTGTAGAAATTAATAAAATAACACAAAATCGATTTTTTGAAGCTGTGAAACCCATGTAACCCGTTAATACATTTGGCAGACCGAATTTAATTGCGCAGAAAATATTAAAAATTCCATGTGATCTGTTTTATTTTTTCTATTTTTGGTGAAGCAACTTAGGTTGCAGTCATGGTCTTGGCATCGTCAATGACCACATGCATGCAGTTCACCCATCGGAAATCATTGACTATGAATAAATTGTCTATTTAAGTAAAAATTTGGGCGAACAAAATATCAAAAAGATTAAGAAGTTATAATGGAATTTAGAATTTATTTTGCAATCTCTTCACGTCGGATCACCAAGTTCGAGCATGCCTACTTGGAGCACTTAAATTGAATTGGGAGCATTGTCATATGGCATCACATGATCAATCATTTTTTCAACGAAGCTGTTCATTCTCCACTTATGCGGCACGTATTTTTGGTATCTCATTTTGGTCTCATCTTAAAATGTTGGATCAGTTCCTTGAATTTACAATTCCAAATAAGGAAAAAGCAGATGGTCGGCGGGGTTACCCTATAAAAATAAGTTTTAAATGCAAAATTCCAACCGAGATGAAATCCACAAACCTGAGTGTTTTCACTCATATTTTGACATACGGAAGGAATAATTTCAGTTGTGGGTTCGATTTCGATTTCGGATAACCATCGATAAAATTCAAAATTCAGCAAACTTTATATTATTTTTCTTTGTTTTAATAAATTCGACCAACAATTTTTCTCAGTGCGCAGTGATTCAACATACGCAACAAATGTTCATCCCCATGTTTTCGAACACTCGTGCTAATTAATTTCTATTAGCGCAAAGTTAAACGTAAATTAGATATCTTACTTCTTCCTGTGATTTTTAAGAGTTTTAAATAAGACCATCGAGAAGAAAAAATTTGACGACTTCTGTAGTTATCTATAGTTTAGCGGCCACACTTCTTGTCGTGATATATCTTATGTCTGTTGACATATTATGCAATGAAGCATTTTCGGAATGGTTAGTTAGTTTCCATACAAAATAACTCCACTATTGGTACTATGTTACCTTACCTTCTTAGATGATGAGAAAAATCATCATTCAATTTTAATTTATTCTACAAACAGCAATCCGTGTTTGTGCTATAAGCAACTTACAAATGTACTAAACGGTACCCAAAATCTATGAAGTGATAATTGAGTTAGAGGTCTAATTGGAATAAGTGACCATCGATATTTTGTTGTTGATTTTCGAGTTTACTTTTTTTCTTGTTGTTGCTTGTGCAATGTGAGGGATTTTAAAGTTCTTCCGATATCTTCTGAGATTGTAGAGGAAGTCATCTAAACAATACGAGGAAGTCAAAGAGGAATGACACTTCCGATGTCAGACTGCCTAAACAAAACAAGTAAAATAAGTTCAACTTCAATTCAAAACAGAAAACTTTCTCAGTTTCAAAAAGGTCAGTCTTGAATAAAGAATTATTTTTACCACTTATCCAACCTTATAAAAGGTGTTTTTTTAGAGGTAGAGGTATAAACCTTCGAATTGAAATAAAACACAAGAAAATCGTTTTAATGTTTAAATATGATTTCGGGCATGTGGCCGCCGCGGCTGGTTCGAATAAAGACAAGTCTAGAGGTCCAATTTTCAACCACTTTTTCAAGCAATTGGGGCTGTATGTCGGCAACAACGCCACGAATATTGGCTTCCAAGTCCCCTAAAGTTTCTGGTTTGTTGGCGTAGGCGAGCGACTTCACATATCCCCAGAGAAAATAATCCAATGGTGTCAAATCACACGATCTTGGTGGCCAATTGACAGGTCCATTCCGCGAAATTATGCGCTCTTCGAATGTTTCCTTCAATAAATCGATTGTGACGTGCGCTGTGTGGCATGTAGCGCCGTCTTGTTGGAAAATAGTAGGTTATCATGGCTCTATACCGGTCTCCATTAACGGTAACTGACTCTCCAGCATCATTTCGGAAGAAGTATGGCCCAATGACTCCACCAGCCCATAGAGCACACCAAACAGTCAGTTTTTGTCGATGTAATGGCGTTTCAAGGGTCTCATGTGGATTCTCTTCACTCCAAATGCGGCAATTTTGCTTGTTGATGTAGCCATTCAACCCAATATGAGCCTCATGAGCTTGCGGTAAACTTCGCCATTTGAATTGAACCATTATTTTCGAAATAAATTTGCACGATTTGCAAGCGTTGTTCATTTATCAACCTGTTCATGATGAAATGGCAAACCAAACTGAACATAAATGACATTAGAGTTGCCAGATTTGACCACAAAATGTCAGTTTTATCTCTATTCAGAAAACCAACCTCTAAAAAAAACACCCTTTACAAACAAGGTTTAAAAACCAAATTAATTCGCTGTGGGGTTTTTTTCACGTTTGCTATTGAAATTTTAGGGCCTGTTAGAAAGCACTTCAGGTTTAGTACCCAACGAAAAAAGTTTTATGTCTAAATCGTGGAGGGATTTGGCTTCTATTTGACCAGGCTGGGTATCCACAAATCTGCGCTATATGTAGATAGTTAAGACCATGCTTATGTGAACGAAGTTCGTTGTCAATTATGGTCACGAACCTTTGACAATAAAAATGGTTTGCCAGAGGGTGCGTTCAGAGGACATAAGACGAGCTGCTCGCTAGGAAAGCAGTTGGAATCACAATCAAGTCTAAAAGTCGGAATTGACATTATCTTCTGCTATTTTACGTTTAAATTTTAAGATAAGTTCAAAGGGCGACTTAAAAGTTATCGTAGACGAGGTATTTCTCCAATTTATTGAAAATCATTAACTTTATCGGACGTGGACATGCCTAGACATTGACATTTGAGTTTGTATTAAGTACAATAAACTGCGATTATTTTACGTGTTTAGCAGAACCACCATTGAATTGTGGGGGGTGCGGGGATTGCGGGCCTATTATCAGAGACAATTTCACTAGAAAACCAAAAAACAATGAAAGTTTTTACTAATTATTATTCTGCATTCGAAAAAGGTAGAACTCGAACGTTAAAATATTCAAGTCGACTAACACCAAAATGTTTTACGATAAACATACAATTTAAGTCAGAGGGATACGTCTCTAGCGGTCACTTGATCATAACTTCTTATCGTGGTATATTTGCTGCATATGTCAGCAATATGCAATGTTGTTCTATTCCCCAATGAATAATTTTTAGAATGCTTAGGCGAGTGAGGGAGTCCCAAATGGACGTTGCTCGCGATAAATTTTTATTCACGTTTGACCAAGACAACATTCAGGGACAAGACTTTACCTGACTCAAAATGAAAAATATGTTTCTTTTTTGATATCAAGAGCTTATTCTCGAATATCGACAAATATCAGCTTCGACACTATTTCGACCATGATGATAAGAAATTATTGGACCACAATATTGACCATCGCTACAGTGTGGCTGAGGCAACTTCTGCGTCCTTCTTAAAAAATTTAATTGAATAATTTTCAGTTCTTCGAGAGTTTGATGATTCGTTTTGATATGAAACTTATCACTAAAGATATAGTTCTAAAATTAGTTTTTAACATTCTCGTGCAATCGTGCGTACATTTCGAACTCCAACTGCATGTGAAGTATGAAAGTACGACTATAGAGAAGTCCAAGAAAAAAAAAAAGACATCGTCGGTCTATATCTGTGCGTCTGTCTATCCAGAAGCCGTATGATGAAACGATTCCGGTTCGACGGATTTGCTTCAGAGTTAAAGTTTTTGGGATAACTGGAGTTTTTTAAGATAACGGTACCTAGCATACCAACTTTTTTTTAAACAAAATCACTTATTTTCTCAACGATTTTGGGGGTGGTTTTTTTATTTTGAATACTTGGGGTACGGCCAAGAATGCATCATGCTCAGTTTTTCGTAAAAATGTGCCATCACTTTACAAAAAGCCAATATTTCCAAATCTAATAGAGGGAACTCAAACAAAATTTGCCATATTTTTATACTAAAGTTGAACAGTTGATTTGTACTTTGGTTTTTGAAGAAAACGATTTTCTAAACTTAAATTAAATTCGTTTTCTCAAAAACGTTTCTGACGATGTCAGAGGGCTGTCATCTGTTAAGACTTAAATTGATTTAGCTGGATCGTACAACTCGAGTACTACGTGACTGACCATACAATTTTTACTCTTTTCAAAAACCCTTTTGACATTTCGCTGTCTAAAAATATTGCGTTGCGTTCTTTTATGTTATAACCTTTAAAACACAAGCAGTTCTTACTCCAACTCCAACTCGACTAAGGCTACGGTCATGGTGGATGCGTATTCTGACGAACAACAGCTCCATAAGAACCTACAGTTTTCTTTGTTCTGAAGTGTACGTCAGAGCAGTTGTTCTTCAGAATACGCATCCACTGTAACCACAGCCTTAGGTATGACTGAAGTTGAAGACAAAGAGCCTACTGAATAGCCTTCAATTTTTCCGTGCGCTTAGGCTTCGGTGATGTTGAGTTTCAACAGTGTAAACGGGTATTTCCTTAAAATATACAACGCTTTGAAGCCAAAAACCCGGCTTTTAGACCTGGTGGCCCATTGTTCTTCAGCAAAGAACACAGAACTATTAGTTCACAACGAAAATTAGATTCTTGAAGCTGCGAGTGCATTTGGAAAAATAAAGGAGGTTAGCTAGTTCAGTCTGATTGAAGTCATCTTCACCGCGGAGGGGATAGCCCGTCTGGTTCTTGCAAAAGCTGGACATTCACTGATAAAGTAGTTTTAAAATCTTAAGTCTTCTTTTCAGTACTAGCAGATATTTAGATGGGTTAACTGGGTTTTGGAACGCCGATCAACAGAGTTGAGATCATGCCAGGAGTCGGTATGTTGTAGACGTAAAATCTCCATCAATTCACTTTTGTGGATCGATGAGCAGCCTGTGGTCTGACAACGAACACTGTCTGGCAAGAGCGTCAGCTCTTTCAATATCCTGGATGCCAGTATGACGGGGAACCCAGGTAAGAGTAACAGAGTTGCATCTACCCAACCTATTCAGATTGCTTATGGCCTCCACCAAATTTTGGAGGTGATCGTAGCAGTAGAACAGGCTTTAATAGCAGCTTTGTTACCTGAGCGTATATACAAATAGCACCTTTAAATTTTAAGAGGATATTCGCCGCAGCTATCTCGTAAATCTCTGCTTGAAAGACTGTAGCCAATTTGATGCGAACGGCTCCAGAGAGACCAGAGGAAACCATCTGTAAATACAACTAAAGCCGATCCACCCATCGCTGCTCCATTCCAGGCGATCGGGAAGGAGCACTCGAAAATATATATTCATTGGACACATGGAATCGGAGGCATGTCATCAAGAAGCTGCCTAAACCTAGTACCTCCATTACTTTTGAAGCATATCCCTGCTAAATGTCGCCGTTGGATTGAATTGAATCTATGTCTTATGTGTGAAAGTCTTAAACCCTTCTGCCATGCACTAGTCGGCAGGTACCGTAGTTCCTTTCAACCATGCCAAATTTTATTACTGAAAAAAGAAAGGCTGCAGACTTTTCTTGTGTTCGTTTTAAAAAAAAAAGTCGTAAAGTGTAGATGAAAATGTATAGCTTAACATTACAAAAAACTCAAAACCAAGTATCTTCAATAATGCAGCCTTTCAACATTTGCATTCGCTATCAGTGGTCACTTAACCAGTATCACATCACGTATGTAGCTCTCTTCTTTGCTTCCGCTATGTCGTACTTCATCGATTTAATAGTCATTCGTTCGGCTAGCGGACTAACCAATTTCATGGGAACAACTTGTTTTTTTTTCAGTTGTTTTTTTTTGTGCAATGATCATCGTCATTGCATTAGCATAAATAATTTTTCCGAATAATCCGCTAATTATTTACGCTTGGCTATATCGCAATGATAATCCCGGTAGAAAATTTATGCAAATCTAGTTCTCTCAGGCCAAAGACAGTAAGTTCACCTTGATATAATTACATTGTCTTAATAGACAAAATTACAATAACGTGAGAGAGAGAGAGACTGACATTTGTAATTAAATCAAATTACTTCTCTCCGAGAGCATCTCTCCGGTTTGTTTGAAAGATTTGAATTTGGCCTTGAAGTGCCCGTGCCGCCCTTACAAAACGTAGGTAGACTCTGACTCTGTGTGTTTCTTGAGAGTCAATCTCTCGACAACACGCCAGAGAACAATGTAAGCATTTATTTTGCATTTCTCAGCTTTTAATGAGTATTTAATGAGTTTCAGACTTTCAGACTTCATTTGGTCGTCAAAATAAATTCAAAATGAATAAAGTTAAACCATCTGTGTTACACCGAAGATACTTTAGAAACCAGCTTTTGGTCAACGACCAATTACATATTGCACAGCATTAAGTAATGCTCGGGTAATTAAAAAGAAACAAAGCACTTGCAGCTGGTTAAGAAACTAGGTAATGGATTCGTCTGGCTCTCCATTAGACATATGTGTGTGTGTGCTATTTGTACGTGCACTAGTGTTTATTAAAAACCAAATTAAAACAAGAAAGTGTTAGTTAATTACAGTGTAATAGCTTTAAGTAGACTTTGAAATGGAATTAATTCAAATTATGAGCACGTAAACGATAACAAGAATTGGACACATCACAATCTCTGCGATATCTTAGCAAAGAAGTTATCAAAAAATTTAAAAAAATTATTGCCACAATATCGATTGAGCTATTTAAGCAGTCGTCGTATGCAGTGACTGTTAATTGGCTAATTTTTGTATAATAAATTTTATTTTAGTTTTGAATTTGAAATTAAATTGCGCCTTAAAGCATTTTAGAGCGTCTTTATTTCTGGCAATTCCCATTTAATTGTAGTCCCAAGTTGGCACGATCGATAAGATCAGAATTTTAAGCTTCGTATTGGCTGATGAACACTCTACATAACTTGGTAACTATTTTACCTGAATAGGGTACCCAGGTCGCTTTAAAAAAAAACAAAAAATGGGATGATTGGCGTGTTCCCTATGAGTGATTAATAAGCGTGTTTTGGTCTGGCGACAATCCTAGGCCTTTGATGAACCTTACGATGGTTGAGGCCGATGATTTGACAATGTCCTGAGGATCAGTGAGTCCTTTTCTGAAGCCTTTAAACCTCTTTTAGGAATAAGAATCGCATATGATGTGCTCTGGCACAGATCTGTAGAACTTTTCCCCCTTTTCTTGAGATGCTGGTTCAGGGCTCAGCTACCTGTGAGGAAGTCAGTTACGATCTTAGCGTCACGTTTGCTAATAGAGAGGATCGTAAGTGCGGTAGAGCCAATGAATTTTTTAGCATGGCGTGCTAAATAGAGCCCGGATAGAGTTCCATTGGGATATACAAATTTGGTATTCCCATGTATTGAGTTTAGTCCACAGAAGAGCCCTGAGCCCATTGGGCCCAATTACCAACAATTCCTTCGTGTTCTGGGACCCAGTACAGAGTTACTCTATTGTGAGCAGTGAGTTGTTTAGATGATGTAAGCAGTTCCAAACAAGTAGAGAGTTGAACTTGTACGAGTTAAGAGCTTTGAGTGCTGCTTAACTGTCTGAGAAAATGTAGATATTTGATCTTCTGAGATTTCGCCTGAAGGATTCTCTTGGGCATAGTTCGATGGCGTAAATTTCTGCTTGGAAGATTGAATTTGTGTGTCGTAGGGTAGCTGACGTTTTGCAGTTGGCCCCACTGATACCTGCACCAACAGCCGTTGGGATTTTTGAGCCATTCGTTTACCAGACTGATGTTGACCCTTCTAGCCTACGGCCTCCACTGTCCGGTATGGTTATTTTAAATTGTCAATGAAGTTGACTTTTGTGGGCATGAGGTCGGTGACTTGAATCGAAGGGCTATGTACGTATAATCTTTGAGGAGTTTAAGATTCTGTGAGATCACGCTGTTTGCATTTTTTCACGCAGTGGAGTTTTATTGCACCTCCTGCAATACACTTCTTATTTCGTGCATGCCACGGTGGGTGGTCAAGGAGTTCCTCTAAAGCAGTGGATGAACAGGAGCGCATTTTTTGAAGTGCTTCGGAGCAGATATTTGGTTTACTTTTTCCCACCACACTCGAGCTGATTACGTGATGATTGGTGCGACTATGGTTTGGTAGGTCCAACGTGTATTTTTGCAAGTAAAACCAAATATTTTTTACCAAAGAGTTTGGAGCATTCCCATAATATGACTTTAGTCGCTTTGTTTAGGGTGCGTTCTAGATGACTATCAAGTGTGATACTGATCATTCCTTTGAGAATGATATTGGAGTGTCGTTCAGTGATAGGGTTGGAAGGATGTGGTTCCTTTCCGGGTGAAGGTAACAATTGTTGTTTTAGAGGTCGCTGCTTTTAAAGCAAGCTAAATGTTTACTGTAAGCTGCATTTACGAAGAGGTGGAGCAGCTATTTTACAGAAAATAAAGTTTAACCTTGGCCTTGGGCCTTCTCCCATGAAGCTCTAAGTGAGTTTACTAGCATTGACAGTCTTCTTCGCTTCGTGAGAGCCTCCAACTTGGGTTTATTACTAGATCTGTCCGATCCACCAACTATAGAGGCAAAAGTCTTTTAAACATCGCTTATAAGACCCAAAATCCGAGAATTTAGAATCAAGACTTTTAGAATCTCTGCTTAATTGATGTCTTATTCGTCAAAATTGATTCTGCTGAAACCTTCGACACAACCAGAGGGTTGAGGTACGGTGTCGCACTGTCATGCAGCTGCTTCAACATTGCGTTTGAAAAGGTAGTACCCAGGCTAGTAATCGACTTGATCGAAAGAGCAAACCTCGATGCCTTTGCTATTATGGAATAAGTAGCACGTAGAATGAAACTGATTACAAACGAGGACAAGACGAAGTATATGCTTTCATCAACAAACGTCGAATCCCACTGCCACTCGACTATGTCAGAAAGTGCAGTGAATTTGGCTACCTGGATACTGCTGTTTGTTCGAAAAACAGTATCATCGTGGAAATCATCGTGCTAACCAAAGTAAGTGATTGACGAATAAAGCCCTATTGAGAAGATCCAAGAAGACGCTGTACGAAACATTCATAAGCGATCCTGCTATATCCTGCAAAAGAACATCCACACTCGAGCGTATTAAGTCATCGAAGCCATACCTGAGGAAAGGAGGCACCAAGGAACAACTCATCTGGAACGACCAGGTAAAGGGAGATCTCCGACTGCTTTGTGTGCTAAATTGGAAACGGTGGACTAGAAATTGAGCCGACTGGAGGGGTATATCAAGAAAGTCCCAGAAGTGTCGCACTGTGTAGCGAAATAAAGAAGAAAACGAAGGTCCTTGTAGTATCACAACGGAAAATGTTTTTTGTCGACATGAGTCTCTTCTGATCAAAGATCCCAAACAAATTTTGTTCTGGTTCAAATTATTATGCGCAGGTTCAATTATATTTCTATACCTATTTGAGTAGTAGATTTAATGGTAAACTTTCTTGAGATAGAATTTCGTATTAACCGCTTCCCACAAAACAACTGGGAATATTGACATGTCCGTGGACCTTATTTTCTGGTGAACAAAATGTGTTCAGCCTTTTCGGGTTTACCGCCAGACGGTGTTTATCCGTGCACTTGGATAGTTCTGATAACTGGGATTTCATAATGTCTCTAATGGCTCAATGGTTCTTTACTCTCAAGGAATTTAAAAAATTTATTAATCGATATGTTCCACAGAATGGGAGAGAGAACTCCACCCTGCGGTGTTCCGTCATTTACATTTCTTTTGTTCACGCTATTCCCAAGGCTGCTGTTAAGCATAACCATAACCCAACTATAACTTCCTCAAGTGAGGAGCCAAAGTAAATTTATTGTTGTTGTTACTTTATGTAGCGCTCTTTACACAGATCTGCCCTTGACATGTGTGGGCGTGTGTATTATGCATTGCATAAATTCTCAATTGTTTCGACATTTGTCCTTAACAGCAGATGCAAACGACTCTCTAAAGTCCTCATAAGAACTGATGAACAGCTTATTGGCCTGTATGAATTTGTGTCTGTGAAGTGTTTTGGTTTCCACTCATGTGAAAGTCTGGACAAACATCCAAGAGAAGCTTCTTAAATTCGTAGTTCGGAATCGGCAATAAACTGTAGGTCCCTTCACTTCGCAATGGTTGCAGAAGCTAGCTTATAGGTGCTGTATGGGCCTGTATTTATTTAGTTAATAATTACCTTGAGGACTAATTGTTGGCCTCAGTGATTTTTTTCAAAATTCGGAGGCGTGCCGCATTCTTTTCGAGGCCAAGACGAAAGAAATTCTGTTACTCAAATTAATATTCTGGTCCCTGAGATTCAACTTAGTTGAGTTTCACTGGATTTGCAAACCTGCTGACAAATCTGCCTGTTTGTTAGACTTTTACAAGTCTTAAGGGTATTTAAACTTAAACCTGAGTCATTCCAGCGCACTCACAACTGAGTCACTAGTTACACTAGTCCCCATAAATATGAGGGAATGAGAGGTCTTTGGAAAGCTCCTTGGGTTTGTGGGAAAAATGTATTTCTTGTAAGAATCACTTTTGGCAAAGCAAGTCACTCTTCAAGTGAGATCTTCTTGCAGTTTTTAAAACTCGATTGGGAAATGAAAGAAAAATTATTTGTCCTTAAAATTCAATAAAGAAAGACAGTACCCTTTGTTTCTCATTGATGACACTATTGTTTCTTAAGGTATTTCTGTCTAAGTAGACATTTTATCGGCACACCCTCACAGTAACCTTCTCGAACCAACCCTAGGCAGCAGCCAATTCCTGTTAAACAGTGCTTATCGCCTGAAAGAACAAAAAAATAACATTAACAATAAACAAAGCACCCATCAGTCATTGAACTACTTTCCCCAGCACCCTGTGCGTGCTTTTTTTTTTTTACTATCCCACTTAGCAGAACCGTTGTCATCCACGCAGCCTATGCCTATACCGCCGCCCACTTCTGCCCACGGCATTCGCCGCTTGTTCGCCACGCTACCACCACCAGAAACAAGGTCAACACTGTCAGCAGCGCACGCATGCATCCGACATTTAGCACGAAAGAACATTAAAATTCCAAACTCGTCGTTCCAGTCGTAATTTTTTCCCGAAAAGAAGAAGAATTAAGTACACCTACCAAAGTAATCCCCCGCAGCCGCAGCAGTAACCGCTTTGAATATTCATTCAATCCGCCATTAGTTGTATCGCTATCGGGTTAGCAAATCACTCATTCACTCAAAAAAAAAAAAGTCTTCTCGCGCAATGAACACAAACAATTGGCAGATAACCACAATAATGAACTGAACACCCGTGCGTTCAATAAATGCTACAGAATTTACAAACGCACACACACAGTCACACAGTCACACTGTCACTGTCAAATGGGCCAAATTATGCAATTCAGGTTAAAACCACTTGAAGGGCAAACGCGACTACACGCAATTCTTCATTGAAGCCGTTCAAAACCTTAGAAACGTACACAATTTGAATTTTGGATTTTCTATTGTTCTGTTTTGTGGTTAGCGCCACACGATTTTTTCTTTCTTTCTAAACGCCCCCTCCTTTATAACTTCTATATGGGTCAGCAAACCCAGACCAAAAAAAAAAAACAATAAACCTACAACCAAAGACAGTCACCGACGAAGCTGCTATCAAGGCTTAGACTACGCGCGTACTTTTGGGATTCACTCAAAACGAGAAGACGAACGTGGATCTCTCTGCATGGCTTTCAGTGGCTATATGACCGCGCGGGTTCAATCAGTGTCTTAGACTGACTAAAACGTGGAGCTTGATTCACCTGTGTAGCAGATTGGAGAATACCTGTTGGTTGAGTTTGATTACAACAAAAAAAAAAAAAAAACAAACGAGTCGAGTGGCATACTATAACCTATAAGTGACAAAAAAAAAACAAACAACACTCAACCACTTGAGTGAAACTCAGCGTACCGTATCGATTGGTATAGTAATGATAATGATAATTATTATCCGTTTTGTTTAATTTTATTTTTATTGTCAGACTTTGGTTTTATGTATTTGCAAAAAAAAAAAAACCAAAAAACCTCCATCAAGAGGTTGTATATCTTTTTATCGCGTTTATTGGCTCGATAAGGTTTGCTCTTAATAATGGGTGATGTCAGTCACGATTTTATAGATCAATTTAGTGTGGCACAATTGCAAAATAAAGGCAATTACGCATTCACAGCGATTGGCAAAGAAATTGGCAGTAAGACTTTTAAGTAGTTGGGGCTTGGTGCGCCTAAGTTTAGGCAAGGGTTTTGGATTGATTTTTTTTTTGGAAAATATGCTTTTGTGCGTTGAAGATGCTCGAATGTGGTAAGTCGAGTTCGATACTGGTGGCAAAAAACTATGCAAAGAACTTGTACTTCAGAGGCATTTTTGTCCTATTTAGGTGTTTTGGAATGCCCCTCGTTTTTTAAATACTTATCCTAAGAATCATCGGTGATCATCATACAATTATAGAACGCCCACTGCAGGGCGTCACAATAAAACCATAAGGGCCTATGTGTGTCTGAGAAGAGATTATATAAAGGGTTTTTTTTTAGAGGTATGGAGCTTCGAATTGAAATAAAACACAAGAAAATCGTTTTAATGTTTTGGGGCATGTGACCGCCGCGGCTGGTTCGAATAAAGACAAGTCTAGAGGTCCAATTTTCAACCACTTTTTCAAGCATTTGGGGCTGTATGTCGGCAACAACGCCACGAATGTTGGCTTCCAAGTCCCCTAACGTTTCTGGTTTGTTGGCGTAGGCGAGCGACTTCACATATCCCCAAATGAAATAATCCAATGGTGTCAAATCACACGATCTTGGTGGGCAATTGACAGGTTCATTCCGCGAAATTATGCGCTCATCGAATGTTTCCTTCAATAAATCGATTGTGACGTGCGCTGTGTGGCATGTAGCGCCGTCTTCTTGGAACCACATTTCATCCACATTCATGCCATCCAATTCGGGAACAAAATAGTCGGTTATCATGGCTCTATAGCTATCGGTCTCCATTAACGGTAACTGACTCTCCAGCAACATTTCGGAAGAAGTATGGCCCAATGACTCCACCAGCCCATAGAGCACACCAAACAGTCAGTTTTTGTGGATGTAATGGCGTTTCAAGGGTCTCATGTGGATTCTCTTCACTCCAAATGCGGCAATTTTGCTTGTTGACGTAGCCATTCAACCAAAAATTAGCCTCATCACTGAACAAAATTTTTGCGATGAAAATCAGCATCAATCAGGTCTCGTGGCTTTAATTCTTGCACAAGCTGGATCTAGTAAGGTCGTAAGAAGAGATCTTTGCGCAAAATTTTCCATAAAGTTGATGGACAAAGCTCCAATTGCTGTGCACGATGGCGAATCGATTCATTCGGGTCCTCTTTAACACTTTGCTCTACAAACGGCAATTGTTTCTTCGGTGCGCGCACTGTACGACGTCTCTGCGGATGCGTACTATCACATAGAGTAAACGTAGTGCGAAAACGATTCACGGTTAACCGAATTAATTGCTCTGATGGACGATTAGGTCGACCATAAAATGAACGGAGCTTGCGGTCAACTTCGCGAACTGAATCATTATTTTCGAAATAAATTTGCACGATTTGCAAGCGTTGTTCATTTATCAACCTGTTCATGATGAAATGGCAAACCAAACTGAACATGAATGACATTAGAGTTGCCGGATTTGACCACAAAATGTCAGTTTTATCTCTATTCGAAAAACCAACCTCTAAAAAAAACACCCTTTATTACCTCGTGGAATCTCTAGCAGTTTGTCTGTGGGGATCCCTAATATCTGTTGCTGTTGCATTTTCACGATGAGAGGCGTTGGGGTTATTCGTTCTTAATCTCTCTTCTTCAACTAGTAATAAATTATAATTCTTCAATGCGAAACGAGTAATATACTGAGCTTACATTTTGGATGGGAATTTCATTCATTTGTTTGAAATTGACATTTTATATAAGTGTCATATCCATCAGTGTTTTGGATGCCCTTGTGACTGTTACCACAGCCGACGTTGGCTAAGTGGTTGGTACGTTTCACGTATGCAACATTGCGCCAACTCTGTTGAAAGCCTTACAAACATTCAAGACAACAGACTGTCTTGAGCGTGTCCGAAGGTAACAGGTACTTGGGTAACACGGATTAAAGTAATTGTATGCCACAAAATCGCTTAATTACACCAATCCAAATCGGGAATGACTTTCTCCCAATTTCGTCGTATTGAGGCGTAGTGTGGGCTTCCATCATCAGGTGAATATAACTTTCCGATCTATCAAGCTCATTTAAAGCTGATTAACGTATAGACAGAACACATTGCTGTGTTAGTTTAATGAACAGGAAAATAATCTTTTTACAGACCCGGGTTTCCAAATTCAAAATCGTCCTTCCTTACTTTGCGCTTCTATTACTTCATGGAACTATGTCCATTTTGTTCGCAGCAGTTTTTGATGTAATAGACAATTTATTTTAAAGTCAATGACATCCTATTGGTCAACTGTGCCCTCATGTGTATTCCGACGGTGCGAACGTTATTACTGAAAAGTGAAGGCGTTGTCATTGCCTCCTATATCATCATGCGTCACTCATCATCGTCACTCAAAACTCTAACTTGACTCTTCAAAAAGAGGGCTAAAGTCAAAAACTTTCTGATTAGCGACGACTTTGCTTTGATATCACTTTAGGAAAAAACTTTATGTTGTTTCTGGTGCCTGATAAAAGAAAACTGGTAAAAATTTCTAAATCCTCCAAAACAAAGTTCTGGCCCTTGCTATGGCCATATACTGCAAAATTTCACATACGAAGAGCTCCGCAAGGAATTTTTATCATGACAAGTGTTGGGAAACGCTGTACCAGACTATGCCCGCGGCTCAGATCGCGTGTAATAATATCCTTACGTATCCTTTAGCGATCCGGAGGTCGTCAACATTTCAATGCTGGGGTTCCGGTCCCTCTTTGCCCCTTAAATAACCTAAATTGATTCGGAGGGTTGAGGGAATTTTTTAAAATTGACCGAGTAATTCTATAGTCAGCACGATCTTCCTCCTCAATCTCCTATCGTCTACTTAAGCATGCTATACTGATAAGGGGTTTTTAATCTATATCTTTTATTTATTTCTCAATTTATTTATACTATTTAGAGTAGTTTTACCTTAAAATCAGAAATATTCGTTTTAATTTGATATAACTTGAGTTGGGCTGTTGTAAGACCCTACTACTGCCGCACTTTTTTCTTATCTCAGCTTAAGGCATATCTCTCTCTATAAGTATTTTTATACCCTATCCTAAGGGTATATTAATTTTGACACATAGTTTGTAACACCCCTTAATATTCGTCGCAGACCCCTAAAAGTATATATATTTATGATCAGGACCAAAATCTAACAATAAGACTGTTTAGCAATGTCCGTCCGTCCGTCCGTCCGTCCGTATCAACTTTTGAGGCCTTTAAAGTTATGTTAGGAAATTTGGAACATATACTCCCTAGGGTTCCGAAATGGTAAAGTGTTAAAATTTTCAAAATACGTCCACTGCCACGCCCACAATTTGGAAAAAACCGTTTTAAGGCTTAAGCTAGAAAGATAGTGTTACAACCTTCACACGATATGTAAGTACTGCCCATCTTTATTAATTTGTCATATAAAGTTTTTTGCCACGCCTACTTTTTGTGGGCGTTTTTCACTAAAATGCTGTTTTCTTCGAAAATTTTCATAGAAATCGAAAAAAAATGTTTAACAATATATTAAGCCAATATTTTTCTCATTATATCGCCCATACAAAGTTTTTGGCCACGCCCACTTTTTGGGGGCGTTTTTAAAAAAAATATTTTTTTTTCGATAAATTTCATAGAATGAAATAAAATGCTATCCATCATCTTCCTAAGGCTTTTTTTCTTTGGGGTACATAGGGATAAGGATAGGGTATCATACTGTTCGCCCCAAGAGGACTGTAGCCTTTCCTTATGTTTTTTTATAAATTAACCAAAATTTGTCAAATTGCTATTAGCTTAGTTAAGACAAACATTTATAGTGACGTGTTGAGTTTCAGCTCAACTGTGCCTTCTAATTCTGGTCTTAGCGCTTGTAGCCTCAACCCGAATAGTTCTGGAAGAATACAGCCTTTAAATGTTCGAATAACTGTTCGCCAATTTCAAAATCATCCGCATAATCCCAGAGTTTTTACACAGATGTCTGTGCCTTTGTCCATCCCTGAACTGTTGGCGGATAAAGCTCCCTCATTTTTAAAACCCATCATTACCACGTTCACTACTATGTATCATTACTCTATATTAATAGTGACCTTTTGGCGTTGGGGAGAGAAGATTTTGCAGTTTTAAAGGCAAAACTTTGACCAGTGTTTAATTATAAAATTTGTCACATAAATCGTGTGATCGGATAGTGGTCGTGTTTTAGTACTTAATATCCCTAATTATAAGAGGAGCAGCTTTGCATCAGAGTGTCCTAACTATGGAGAAAAGTTTAACAGGAGAAGACTTCCGGGTGGGGAGAGGTCATCTTTAACCCTAACTTAAGCTATAGCGCTTCTAAGCTTGAAAATGTAATTACTTTTAGTGCTTTAATTTTAGAAAAATTGTATGTAAAAGTTAGCCCATTTTGGAGCTCTGGCTTTTCTTATAAATAATAGATCATTTATTAACAATAGCAAAATTGTGTAGCTAATAATTTGAGAAAAATTTACTTTTCTGACAGAGCACATCTCAAACATCGAGAGAGATTTTTTGATATGAAATCCCCTGCTTCTGTGTTATGACTTTTAATGTAGTTTTGGAAAAGTATTTATTTTAACTGTTGCACCTACCTAAGGTCCCTTAACTTCTTAACTGCTGCAGATAAAAGTCTGAAATTGTACATGCTCATGGGGCGTGAAAAATAAATGGCTACGTGATCCGTATTTTAATATTCTCCCAAAATCGACCCATGGGGGGTTTGAAGTCCGCTACACCTTATTGAAGGGAGATTTTCGTGATAGAAAAAAAGGAGTGAGCCAATAATTTGGCAATTGCCACATGTTATTCGAAAAAATAAATGTAAATTAAAACAATAGTGCTGCTTCTATCTATATTAAATCGTAGTAAAAAGACAGTGGCCAAACGCTTCCACTGTTATGTCTTCGACGTGAATTTTGATACAAAAAAAAATAACAGCCCACACGGGACCTAAAGCTATTTTTGCTTCTCCAATTACTGAGTGTGCGAACATATATTCCATAATACAGTTTAACGGGTTACATGGGTTCCACAGCTTCAACATTTTTTATTGTCTTATTAATTTACAACATCTCGAGAATTGCACTCAATTGAGTCACGAGGTTTATTTGAGCTTATCCAAACTTTAAACGCGTATTTCTCGAAACTGTGTTTTCAATGTCGGTTGTCAAAAGTTCTCGAAAACTGCTCAACCGATCTTGATGAAATTCTACACAGGTCTTCGAGAATTGTATCACGAGGACTTGGACGAGCGGAGGCTACAGTCCGCTTGGGGCGAACAGTATGATACCCTCTCCATATTCCTATATGCCCCAAGAAAGCATTAAGAAGATGATGGATAGCTTTTTATTTCATTCTATTAAATTAAAAAATATATAAATTTTTTTAAAAACGCCCCCAAAAAGTGGGCAAAAAATGTTTGCAAAAATGTTGGCTAAATATCTTGTTAAACATTTTTTTTCGCTTTCAATGAAAATTTTCGAAGAAAACAGCATTTTTGTGAAAAACGTCAAAAAAAAGGTAGGCGTGGCATTCGTGTGTTCCGAATTTCAGCTTCCTAGCTTAATTTTAAAGGTTTAAAAATTTCGTGCGGACGGACGAATGGACTTTGCTTAATAGTCTCTTAGGTTTTGGTCCTGATCATAAATATATATACTTTTATGGGTCCACGACGAATATTAAGGGGTGTTACAAACTATGTGTCAAAATTAATATACCCTTAGGATAGGGTATAAAAAATGTTGAGCAAATTTTACCAAAATTGGATTTTTATTTTGTAAAAAGGTCTGGCAAAAATCCAAATTTTCACTTTATTTTCTTTTCCTTCGTCCAAATTCTAGTTTATTTACTAAAACACATTTTTTTTCTTCACTTCTGATGATCCTGTCACAGTCAATATTTTATTTTTTATATAAACATTTTTTTTTTTTTTGAAAATATAACTTTTTTCCCCGAATAAACCCCTGTAACCCCTTAATGCAGGATCAGCGAATAAAAAAATTTTTCGGTGGTACCGGGCCTGAATTTCGTGAGTTTTTCATTTTGACAAAAAATTGTCAATAAATTTTTTTTAAACTTCCGAAGTAACAAATTCAAAAATGTTTTTCACAATTTTTAGAAAAAAATGCACTTGTCCTTTGCATTTTTTGTTAAAACTTTTGTCAATCGGTTCGATAAAACCATTCAATTTAAAAAAATTACACAATTATTGGTAAAAGTCTTGTCTAAAAAATCATGAAAGAACATTGTTGATGTTGGAATAATAAAAAAAAAATGAAAGTCTTATAACTCCATTTTTAGATATTTGAGATTATTACACCATTAGAAAGGTCAAATGAAGACTCATCGTCTGATATATACATTTAATTGAATTCGAAGTATAAGTGGTCCAGATCACATGATGAGTAAGACAGTTGTGCCCATCACTTTTAAACTAAACTACCTACCCTACCAAATCTCCCTAGTTTGCATACACAAAACTATTGAAAACGGTTGAAAAATATTCAATATCTTTTATTGAGTAGGAAAGAAAAAAATATGAAAACAAGCAAATTATATTTTGAATTTTTTCTTCTCCTGTAAAATTGTCATGTAACAGAAGTTGGCAGGTTTACATTCTACGCACAGTCGGATATATCAAAAACGAATTGACGTAAAGATACCAAAAGCATATCACACTGCAGGGAAATAAATGAGGAACCAAGTTACCCCTACCAATGCTGTAATGAATTAAACTGAAAAAGTTCCTCGCCATCCTTGCCCGTGGCAATTTAAGAAAAACGAAAAAAAAAATATTAAAAATGTTTGCCGCGCAACCGTTTTCTGCAAAAATATGTCAAAAGAGATACTCTTTAAAAAAAAAACACTTTTAAAAAATATAAAAATTGGCAAATTCCTTTAATAGTTTGCAAACCAATAGAAAATGAACCGTGGAATGAACACACATGTCACACACTATCAATATATTTATTTCCCTTAAAATTCCTTTTAAGGTGCGTTAAAATTTTCCCACATCCCTATATAATTTGTCGAGTACCGATGTACGTCCACTTTTAATAACCATACAGTCGCATTTGCTCAACCGACTCGCACATAGGTATGCTATTTAGCGTCACACATGTCTAAGCTCTCATCACTTTCATTACAGAGTCGCGAACAAAACCATCATATACAGTACTTACTGAACTTTTTAAAATGCTATTTCTTCGTCTGCTGCACACTGCACTTGGCTGTTTATCACTTGAATAATGTTGTCTTACTGCTGAACCCTGAACGCATTACTTACCCGTTTTTTTTTTTTTTTTTTGAGTCAAGTTCAATATTTTATTGGCACATATTGTCGACTCACATTCATTTGTTGATAACAAAAAAATAAATAAATCAACATAAGCTGCAAATTATTAACAGTTGCAATTAATTAAAAATTAAACATGAGTGATGTTCCACCTGTTGGGTGTTGCGAACGCATTGAGTTGTGAAAAAACGTTTGCCCTTTTGTTTTTTTAATTATAGTGTAATTTTATTTTTAATGAGTAAGAGATTCATACTTGTCATAGGAACTAAAAAAAAAAAAAAAAACAAATACTACGCACTAAACTAGTTCACATGACTGAGCCTTAAGGAATCCTTGTAGCCGCTTGTGAATGGAAATCTTTATCTTATAAATTGCAAAAGTAACAATCGCGTAGATGACGTAGAGAACGAAGACACCGGCGAATGTTATCATTCCCACGACGGGTTTCTTCCAATCCAATATGGGGTATATGAAGTGGTTGCCATATCTGAAATAAGAAAATAAAGGACGTCAGTTAGAGAGGTACAAATTTAATTAATCCGATTTTAATGGAGTTAACAGAATTCAATTTGAAAGAAGTGAGACTTCATCTGTGGGCTTTCAAGTAAATTATGGACCTTAACTATCTCTAGGCTATCGTACAAATATGGCACCTACACAACGGGCCGTACGGAAACAATTGAAACCTTACTTCAGGGTCATCTGTCCGGGAAACACATGAAAACTCAAACACGACAGACTTTAACGCCTTGATATCGAGTAGAGGTAATAGTTTATGGGGTAAAATCCTTAGCCCAGATAAGGTTAGATGGGCAATTGGCTCATTTAATCCATTCAAAGCACCTGGTGGCGATTGTCTATTTCCAGCTTTTAACACATTCCCTTCTCATGGAGGTAAGTGATAAAGTATCTAAAAAATAGCAATGGGCCAGTTGAACTACCTAAATCATGCAGACCTATTATTCTGAGATCTTTTGTTCTTAAAATAATGATGGGACTTATAGATGTTCATATCAGAAGTAAGTGCTGCTCTCCAAGCGAAGATTTTTGCCATCCTAATGGCAATGCGCTATTTTGTGAACAACAGGTGGAGGGCTAGAGGCATTTGCATCTGCAGTGATAGCCAAGCTGCATTAAAAGCGCTTCTAAACCCTCTTGCCTCGTCCAAGTTAGTGCTAGAACTCAAGCTTTCTCTGAATTTGGTCGGAAGACTGAACACAGTGAATCTTGTCTGGGTACCAGGTCACACTGACATCCAGAGAAATGAGATCTCGGATGAGCTTGCTAGGCAAGGTTCAGAAGAAGTTTTCTCAGGACCCGAACCTGTGTTGGGTCTGCCTGCATCTTTAGTCTTGTCGTCTGAATGGAAGTACAATGGACCTGTAGTTGTGTCTGAGCGCTCCATCGGATAGCAGCAACCTCCGACAAAAAAAAAAAAAAAAAGGTGCTCTTCACTATCTTGTAAGAAAGATAGAAAAAACACTTATTACCAAAAGGAAATCGCCTTATGTGCCTTCTTAGACGTTAAGGGGGCTTTCAATAACACTGGATACGAAGCGATTGCCAGGGCAATCAGTGGCTAAGGTATCGAAGATTCACAAACCAATGAATCAGAGCCATGCTGAAAATCATAACCTTCTCAGGAGGTGTGTCAGTGTCTGTGACCACAATTAGAGGTAGACCACGAGTAGGGTTACTCTCCCCACTCAAATGGTCACTAATCATTGACAATCTGCTAGTCAGCCGAAAGAGACAAGGCCATAGCGCCATTGGTTATGCAGATGACCTGGATGAGCTAAGTGCAACCATTACAAGTGGGATGCAAGAAGCATTACTAGAAGTCTTATAATAGTACGAACAGGAAGGACTTTCCATAAACCCGACCAAAACCATGCTAGTGCTTTTCACTAAAAAAAGGTTGGTTAGTCTTTAAAAAAAGGCACCGTGATGAGTTTCTCCAATGAGGGCAAATATCTTGGTATTATCCTAGATAAAAAACTGGAACTGGAATTCTCATATAAAGTTCGCCACCGAATGCGCAACTAGAGCCATGTGGGCCAGTAGACGCTTGTATGGCAGAACTTGGGTTCTTAGACCCAAAAAGATACACTGGCTGTATACAATGATGGTCAGACCTATCATATCGTAGGCGGCTGTCATCTGATGGCCCAAAGTGCTTGAACGGACAACTGCAAATAAGCTGCAGAAGCTGCTCAGTTATAACTAAGACCTTTAGAAATGTTTTCAACTCACGATCTGAACGAAGCTTCAAGCGTGCGAGATTTAGGTGTGAAATGGATTACATATCCATTCCAAATTGAGAAAAAAGCAAATGTGTTTTATTTCGTAGGATACCATGTCTTAAAGTTTACAGCCAGCTTTAACCCAGTTTCGCCAGAAGCTAGTTTAAGCGAGAGTTTTTTTCTTTTACGTTTGTAAGGGATCACTTTACCTTTTAAATTATTCACACAGCGCCACTGGCGAATAACCAAGCTAAAAAGCTAATATTCATTCGGCGTACACGAAGAATTACTCGGAAGTACATGCTTCGTCGAATCGACGACACGCATTATCGTTTTTTAAATTCTACCAAATAAACAATATCTATTAAAATTTAATTTAAGAAGTTAATTTTATTAAAAATACATCTAAAAGTCCTTTTTATTTATGTTAGATGAACTAAATAATAGAACATAATCGACATTCAAATGTTTGGTACTAATGAAGGTTATGTGCACGACCCCAAAACGTAGCCGTTTAGGGAGTATGTGTTACAAATTTTAGCTTCCAAGCTTAAATTTATAAGTCTATAAAGTTGATACAGACGCAGATCGCTAAACCGTCATAATTCTTGATGCTTTAGAGGTCTCGCATGTTCTTCACTGCCTATCCCTTGCGAAAGTCTGACAAAAATTAAAGAGAGTAAAAACTGTCATCTGTAAAAGCTTCCATTATCCAGGCTGCCGCGATTTGCAAACAGGACTATTACCATATATTCTGAAAATCAAACTTCCATAAAGGTCATGCAGTCGGATGTGGTGAAATCAAGGACTGTGAAACAATGCAGGCATTTGTTTGTAACCCTGTGCTTCCGGGAAACTTAGAAGCGGATAAGCTTGGAAGTCGGGGTCAGAGATGAACGCATCACAGCCACTGGAAGCAATTAGTCAAAATTGAGTCCTTGAGTGGAACTAACTTACGCTGGATATAACTCGACAGGGGCAGACATTCCAAACAGCTGTGGCTCGCGATTAACGAAAGGAGATCGGAGGACCCTTAGGCAGATACTTTCTTTACATTTGTAAACTGGATAATTCTAAGAGAGTGATACTTTGAGCCTCTAACAGCTGCTTCGAGTTTTGGATATTTTCAGGTGTTTTTGTTCAAGGAAGGTACCCAAATGGACACAATAGACCCAATTTTCTGGTCTATGTGAGCAATGTGGGGAAAGTCGTCGATCTTGCAATCTTAAAGGTGAGAAATGGCTTTAACTCAGCAGAGTGCAGCGACGATTTGTTAAACGTCCTTAAGAATAGCTTCAGGAAATGACAATAGTGAAGGACTATCTTCAGAAAGACTATAAATAGTCTGAGTACGACGACAAATAGCGATCCAGGGAAAATAGATCACTGCTGAAAAGTGTATGGCTCGATAAATAGATTTGATTTGTCAAATATTTTTCCTCCAATGGCATCCTTCTTATAGGCTAGGTGCTTGCCGAATGGAACATCGAGGACTCACGTTACAGGAAACAAAGGTTTAGAACACAAGAACCTAAACCGTCTCCGCAGCTGTGGGACTGCCTTCTGTCGAACTTTTACGGAAGAGACATAACTTATATAACGAAAAAAAGAGCAGTGACTGTGACAAAGACGATGGAACTTAGCGGCACTGCAGCATGGCCAGAGTTGACATTGTTCACAGTGAACTGTTGCATCTCCCAGTTCTTAACGGCAATAGATATGTAAGTCAGAGTGAAAAACGGCGACTCTCTAAAAGACAATGCTTACTTAACCTTCTTTGTCTGCAGAAGGTGCCCAGCTGTGTCAATACCTCCCTAGAAAATGACCCTTCAAAATAAAGCGTGGTTTTTTAAGAATTAAGTTCTTCAGGTTGGCAGCACTGGTTAGTAATGGCGTCCAAACGTCATCTGTCAAAGTGAAACGTTTTCAGTATACTCTGCAATTTAATCACGGAAAGACTTACAAACGAGCAACGATTGCAAATTATTGAAATTTATTATCGAAATTCGTGCTCTGTGAAAAAATGTGAAAATCCGCAGTTTTATCGAAACAATGTGTTCAGCGATGAGGCCCATTTCTGGCTCAACGGATACGTAAATAAGCAAAACTGTCGCATCTGGAGTGATGAATAGCCGCATGCCATACAAGAATTACAGATGCATCCCGAAAAAACGACAGTTTGGTGTGGTTTATGGGCTGATGGCATCATCGGCGAACGATATCGAGCCATGATACACGCACCAGTTGGTGGAGTTGAACTTGGTTGACATGTGGTTTCATCAAGACGGTGCCACATGCCACACAGCTCGTGAAACAATGGAAATGTTAAAGGATGAATTTGGTGAGCAGCTTATCTCCCGAAATGGCCCTGTGAGTTGGCCGCCAAGATCATGCCTCTTGATTATTTCGTGTGGGGTTATGTAAAGTTAGTTAGGCTATGTGGACAAGCCGAACTAATTGAAGCCGTACAAGATAATATTCGTGGAATACAGGCCTTTACATTGGACCTTCCGAATGGACCATTTGAAACGTAGCGGCGGACAACATTTACATGAAGTTGTCTTCAAAACATAAATGGCAAAGGCCTATTCATCGATTACAATAAAAATTTTGAATATTTGACGCAAATTTGTGAGTGTTTTTTTTAGATTTTTAAGAAACTACGCTTAAAAAATCACCCTTTAGCTTCTTTAATCGAAGGGGTGCTCGATTCAAAGAAGAAAGAGGTAGCACAAAAATGTTATATGCAGCCTTTGAATTTGACCAGCCTTATTGCGACAACAGTTAAAGGGATCTAAAGTCAAAACCTAAGCTCTATTACTATCCTGAACCTGTACAAAGGTAAATTCAAGTACGCAAGTAATTAAGAAGAGTCTAGTTTGTCTCTTATCTTCACCATCATTTTAGTGAAACCACTTTAATAATACTCACTCGTCCAATCCTCCTAAATTGTAATAAATCACCGTACAAAAGCAGTAAAATATCGGCAGCATCATCGCATAAACGGTGTGTAATATACGCACTGGAAATCCAACAGCTAAAAAATCTGCCAGCATAAATACCGAATTGAATGTATGCGTTACAAAGCTAAGCACTGGGAATTTCATGGGTTTATCTGCAAACAAAAAAAAGGATTACAAACATTTATTTTTCTACTTAATGCAGGCTCACTTACTCTGCTTCCCATGTATGAATGCCCAATAAATTGTGGTTATGACCAGCGCCAAATGCAATGCTACACCATGTGTTAGCCAATAGAACTTTAAAAATCTCGGTGTAGACGACTCGAATGAGTTCTTTACAATCTTTTCTGGCAGTTGACCAATATTGAAATACCATTGTGTGGTTGCTATTGCGGCGAGTACATTTGTCAGGACACACAGTGTTATTCCCCAATTTGTTAAGTAAATGAATAGTATGCCATCACAGAATTGTAACACTAAACACACTATGAATAGTCCAACGAAGAAGAGTGCCAAAATCCATCGAAAGATCAGGTACGGAAGACTTTTTCCACTGCGTTGCCACTGCAAAAAAGAAGAAAAAAAGCAAATCAATATGTTATCCTAACAGACTGAACTTCCGCCTTTAAAAAAAAGACACCTCCATGGGAAGCGTTCCAACTAAATGTCACAGCAGAGAAAAGATGAATTTTACATATCTCAGCGCAATGTTCTTACGCACATGTTAAAATTTTTTTGCCGACTTCAGTCGTAAGACAAGACACAACACATGCGGTATACGGTACGTACGGATACGAGAATGACATTCGATTACATTGTTGCATCCGACGATGTCTACACGTATTTGTCGCATAAAAAAAATATACAAACCAAAGCAAACAGCTGAGATGAGCTTCTTTTCTCAACTGGTTGTGTCTGTTAATATTTAAATTTAAATAAATTTTCAAAATTTAAATAAATTCAAATTATGGTGACGCAACATCACATCTGCACATATTTTTAGCACCATCATGTGGCCTTTGGGCTCATGATTCGGATGTGTTGACACCATTATTGTCTATTTCCGGATAATACACATTTTATTTGTCGATATATTTTGTCTCTCTTGTTGTCCAGAATTTTTTTTCGCGAAAACAACAAACAAACAAACAATAGGGAATAAATTAAAAGATAAAAAAAAAACATGTTGTGTCGTCTCAAACAAAATTAATTAGCAAGAGAGATTGTTTGGATTGAACTTCTTAGTGTGATTTAAAAATTATTATTTTTTTTTTTTTTTGAGTAAACAAATTCTTTTGAAGTCTGAGGGTCGTAAAATTTGTCTATTATTCGATTGAAGCGGCAAGAGACCTTTTTTAGTTCGTTAAATATATAAACAGTCGTGTGCAATATAATAGTAAATAATAATAACAATATGTAGGGTGTAGTACTCTGCGACCTTGTGGTGTATTGTGCCTTCAACTTATACCATGGAGAGGTTTTGCTCCCTCTTCTAGAGCCCCCTTACAGGTTAATTCGCCCGGAATTATGTTGGAGTGTACTCAGAGCACATCATACAGTCCAGTTTCTTTTAAGAATCTGAGAATGAGCAGTGGATCCGTGGATGATAAATCCTTTTCTTGTATTTGGTGTTTCCCCAAATATTTAAACCTTTTTTGGGTCGGCTTGTGGCTTGTCTTAGACCTTGGAGATCTCGAAAGGCCATTTTTTCCTTACCCGATTTCCTGAATTCTTGGTGTAGGGTGTGTTCCCCTGTCTCGCAGAATGGTTCAGGTCCTATGAAGCGTACTGCTGCCCCTTTTCTCCCTAGCGTCTCGTTAACAATAATGCCCACATGGCCTTGTGATAATCAATTTTTCTTGTCCAATTTGTTCAGACTTTGTAGTCATTCCCATACAAGTTTGGATTTAATGACTCCAGTGCTTTGATAGCCGCTTGACTATCCGCCATTACTGCTATGCTACAGTTTCTGTAATTCTTTTCGAGATTGATTCGAAAACATCTTTCTATGGCGCATATTTCAGCTTGAAAGATGCTGATACTTTTGTCCATGGACTCATATTGTTTCGTTCTTGGATAGATTGTGGATTCATCGCACCATTCTTTCTTGTTGCTGAGTTGGTTAGTTACGAAATTCTTTTCAAAGTTGAATTTCCTTATGCTGTCATCTCTTAAAATAGCAAAGAGTGGAACTTTTCCGAGTAGTGCATCATATTCTTTCGAGCTGATGCATTTCCCCTTTCCAGTTCCTTCTTTTGCTATTTCAAGAATAGTTTTGTCAGCCGCTCCTCTGAGACAATGAGGTGTAGGAGAGTTGCGGCGGTTGGGCATGTACGCATTGCGCCGTTGATGCATAGGCACGCCAGTCTTTATACTTTATTCAGAGATTCTCTTGTTGTGATGAGACTTGTTCGTTTTGCCCATGCTACTGCATTTCACAATCGCTATGTACATCCATCGTAGAATATTAGGGGTACAAACCCACGACTTTCCTGCTAGGCTCTTGCATATCATAAGAGCACGGGTTGTCTTTCTGGTGGTTTCCTCTGTGTGTTTTTTCCAAAGGTGTTTACTGGCCAGATGTAGTCCTAGGTACTTCACCTCATGGACCGGTATCAGTGTCGTGCCTGAGTCTTTGAAGTTTCCTTTTCCTTGTGAATGACACTGTCGTGGTTTTAGCCGGATAGATGTTCACTCCAGCCATGAAGCACCATTCCTGAGTTATCCTCAGACCTCGTTGTATGATGTCGCAGAGAGGCAGGTAACATAACATACGCCCCTACCAAAGAAAGAGGGCATTCTACAACCAGTTGGGAGCTGTTTCCAGTGCAACACACAACGGCCACATTAGCATTGTGATGGGGATCTGAATGCCAAGGTAGGCAGCGACAACTAAGGGCTCGACACGGATTAGGCAACCGCAATTACAAAGGCAACATGTTCGTTGACTTTTGCAACGCAAATCGTCTTGTCATAGGTGGCACCATGTTTGAGCACAAAGCCTACCATAAGATCAGTTGGGTGTCAACTGAGAACAAACATGACAAGAGCAACTACATCAATGCGCTGGCTACGAAAGCAGAAGCAACAGCAGCTACCTGCGACAACAGAACCGTTTATAGAGTCACCAAAGAGATGATAGGTCGCCGAAGCTATACTCAATACTTAGTAAAAAGCCTAGACGGTTCTCTGCTCATATCGGATGAGGATCAGCTCAAGAGATGGAAGGAGCACTTTGCTTTGGTCTTGAACCGAGTATTCGCCAGCAATATGCACTGAGCTGTACGGAGAAAGAAATTCCCGAATTCGCACTACAACCCCCAGTAGAGATGAGATCACTATTTAACGGCATACCCGCAGAGCGTTTCCGAGCTTCTTCAACTGTATCGGCTGAGCTACTTCCCCCACTTATTGAGAGAACATGCTAGGTCGATAGTTTTCCGGATGAGTGGAAGAAGGGTATGATCGTCAAGTTCCCTTAAAAACGCAACCTTATGCAGTGCGAAAACTGGAGAGGTTCTTCCTGGAGCGTATCAAAGAACACCTCGAAGACACACTCGACGCCGGACAAGCAGGTTTCCGCCCTGTATCCTCCTGTGTCACCACATAAACACCTGCTTTGAATATCGATGGCCACTTCCCCTGCTGTTCATCGATTTCGAAAGACGTTTTACAGTGTCATTCGCGAATGCAGTGTTCAGATAGGATACCAACTTCTGTCATCCTGGAGTCAAACTCTATTAAAATACACCTAGTTCTTCTTTGATCCAGTTTGGTACCTCAAACCTTAGATGCTTTATGACCAATCACGTAAGTCCACCTCTGACTTAACAGTCTTGTGACAATTTCCATTTATTTACGTTTGACCGAACATAAGGTTACTTTGATCACATCCAGCTGCATTTCTCTGTACTTTTCTTGTCAGCTCATTCGTGAACTCATTACCCTTTATGTCACAGCCTTCACTGATCTCTTAGAGGTCACTGAAATACGACTGAAGTCACTGAAGACCAAATGATTTCACAAATATCGAATACTTCAACATCATTAATGAATTCATAGATTTCCAATAACGGTGGACGACTTCAAATGATTTTAGAGAGTAAGGCGAATTTAGAAGGACTACATTTCTACGACTGCTTTTGTTTCGTTTGCCGTAAAATAAACACCTGACCTTAAAACCAATTGGATTTGCATTTTATGTCATCAATGTCCTGATGCGTGTGTCATTAAATCCAGGCTCATGTAGGAATGCCTAAAAAGAATGAATGGGTTAGATAGGAATAAAAGATTAACAGTCCCTGGCATGTAAGCATTATTGGCAACGAGGGAACTGAATCTTAATGAATCTGAAGTGGAACCCTAAGTTGGTCCAGAATCATTCTGCGGGATAAGGAAAAAAATGCATCATTCTGATCAGTAATACATTTTAAAAGACAGACCCTGTTCCCTCTGTCGTTTTGTAACCATCTGTAAAAATTGCAATTTTATTTGTTTTGATAACTGCATCTCTTTGCCAATCCTACCTTTCCGGATACATTATACGGAATGTCGAAATCGACTAAGGGGAAATCCTGACAGTAGCTTCGAAAGGACCGTGCTATGTCCAAAGCTATTCCTCTTAAAGTGACCCAAAGAAGTCAGGCGTACTGCAGCCAGCCAGTTTTCTGATATGTAGCTCAAGCGGTGTTAGGTTCAGAAACGTGTCCAATGGCGCTGAAGGGGTGGTACGGAACGCACCCGTAATTGCTAAACATGCCGTTCTTTGAACCGCCGCTAGTTTGCCGCATATTGTCTTCTTTTCTGTTGCTTTCCACCATACTCGTGCGCCATATGTCAGTAGGAAACCCAAATAGTGGGGGTATTTCCTAAACACGGTATCATAGAGTTAGGGATCTCAACGAACGACTTGTGACTTCTGCGAACACGATGCAGACTTTAAAAGATTCATACGTAGATCCAATTCTTGGTTTTCTTTAGTCACATGTCCCGGCGAAGGAACATAACATAGTAGAAAGCTATTATTTAATGGTCTTTTGCTCCGTAGCGTTATGCGCCCCACGATGTACTTTGAGGGTTTACAGTTGCTTTTTTGACTTCAGGGTGATACTTTTCAAACAAATGCACCGCTTTTATTTCCGAAAGTGCACAGGGTCAAGTCGACATGATCAATTTAAAAAGCGTGACATGACACAGAATAAGTTAAAAACATGTTTTGCTTCTTTTTTTGTCCAAAAATGTGTAGATAACAGGATTGTACAAACATAGGACATAGAAAAATAATTTTTAGCCTGGTCATATTCACATTAGACTGCACTAGCCAGCTTTGAATATTAAAGCCTTGTCACGTCTTTAGTTTAAGTTTAAGTATTGCAATTATAGTTAAATTATTATGGCAATTTCTTGTATAATTAACACGTTCTTCACAAGACTGAATAATTAAACGGTTATAATGACGAAGTTATCGACAATAATGGTCTATGACTGTACGAAGTTAGGGATAGCAATAGCGATGGAGAGGGTCATCTAGAATGATAGTCATTTTAGTTGACTCTATCAGCGAATATGTATCAATTGAGATCTCTAATGTTTTAACTTAACACATAATGGCACTGACTACACGTTTAAATGACCATAAATAATAAATAAAAGTAATTTATTTTAATTGAAAATTCAGTTACGAGAATCTTAGTGCGAGGCCATGGAAACCGGGGTCGTTTTTCACAGAAAAATAGCGGGAATCGCTCATAAGAAACCGCAAACGTTTTTGTTCCATCACCCTCAGTTTTGTGTTGTATATAATACACAGTTCACTTCACAAGCATTCACGTTTTAAGAGGAGATCAGTGAAAACATTGTTTCTTGTTATCTTGTTTTCAAAATGGAGTAACAGTTGTTGTTGTGTTTTTTTTTTTGAATTAGTTCTGATATGTGTATCTGGAAACGTACGTCTACTAGTCAGCGGGGAAATTTCACAAAAAATTTCCAAAAGTGTTATCTTCATTTATTCGAATTTCCAGTGCTTGTTACTGTGTGGATATTTCGCGCTTGCGGAATACGTCGAAATACCATCGAAAGATGAAACAAACTCTACTTACTATACATCTGCAAAGAGACCAATCCCCCAGAGTGGATAACTGCCTGTACCAACACAACGCCTACCTTCGTTTTGTCGCTGAAGCACTCCCGGCACAACTACTGGTCCATTGTACTATCATGCAGATAACGTACTTAGTTTTCCCGTCTTTCGAAGAAAGATGAGAAGGAGCTTAAGTGATTAAGATCTTAGATGTTCGGCACTTAGCACGTCAGCCCAGAGGAAGGTTTTCCGATGTCTTCAACACAATCAGAACAGATGGTGGTTTCGCTCTAACACATTAAGGTATTTAGCAAAATCTTGGTGGAACGAAGGACGTCTACTAGCTAGCAGCCTGCAGACGATTCTCCTGAGAGATCGACTTTTTGCAGTCGCAGTCATGCCACCGTAACGGTGTTCACGAGAACCCTAATTACCAATGGAAGACCTGACTACAGTCGCATGCAGACCTACCGCAGTTTATGAATTAATCGGAGATCTTATTTAGTGTTAGCTGGGACCCAGACAAGATTGACTGTGTTAAGACTTTCGACTAAGTTCGAGCCCTATCTTGTAGGTGCAGTGGCTTAGTGGTTAAGAGCACTAAGCGATAGGTCGGTAGTTCAAATCCCGACCTGTACCACCTGAAAGTTTTTATTCGCTGCAGCCCTCCTGCGAACGGCTGACAAACATCCAAGAGTAAGAACCGTCATGAGAAGCTTCTCAAAACTATTAATGGCCGTTGGGAATCGGCGTTAAACTGTACGTCCCTTCCATTCGTGTTACAAAATATAACTTCGCACACACAGTGGTTGGGGAAGCTAGGATTGTTATATTTTTTTGATTGACAATCACTGCAAACGCTTGTGGTTATGTTGGTCACAATTAGGATAGCGAAAACAGACGCCTACTCCATAAAATCTTTTGGAGCCATCTATGAAAATACAATGGCATTCAATTGTCTAAGGAAAGTTGACGTGGGAGAATTATAGAATTATCTTTCCATAAGATGATTCTCACGCAAGTTCTTCACAATTCCAATGCGCATGGGGACCAAAAGCCAAAAGAGGGGCTCATCAAAGCATCGTGATCAGAGCCCGGAAAGTCTGTTCCACCCGTCAATACATATAGATCCTAATAACTCTTTTCGGAGATAAGCCCCATGTCTTGCAAAAAGCGCCTCGACACTGCAAGGAATTCGACAGCGCTTTATCGGTTTTCGTTTCAAAATACTTGGACCATAGAAGTTTTTTTTGTCGAGGACTACTCCCACATATTTGCATCTTCCTTTGTAATTCGGTACAAACTGCACTGAAAACTAGGTCTTTTTAAATTAATTCAAAGCAATGGACAAAACGGGTGATTGATTTTATTTGAATAAAAAATTCCCAAGTTTAGGGTTATGCGAACAGTCAGCCGAAATCCGAAAATGAACGATGGCCCAAAACCCTTTTCTTGGAATTTCGACTTTCGAAATATCTGGAGATTGAGAGAGTTAAAAATGCAAATAATTTTGCCACATGCAGCAGAACCTAGGGCTCCGACACCAAAATAATTCTGTACATGAATAAGGCAAGTGTACGTCCAATTGTTGGGCCTAAATAAATCTATACTTCCACCGACTTCAACGAAGTACTTAAAATCCATCCTGCTGAAGACGGACGAAGTGCACAGTCTTAACACTATGTCGTTTTGGTGGCATCTAAGATTTACCGTAAAACACCCACAGCTTTACATATACAGCTCTATTGCAGGGTCCCTGGTCAGTATAGTCTATTCAAAGAAGTCCTAGCTAGCATTGTGTTAGTGATGGCGAGTCATTTGTTCTCAACATGAAAAATTTCCTCCGTAATAACACCAACAAAGTTGAGGATGAAGAGTGCAGCGCACAAAATATGTGCGACTCCCTACAACGAGCCTGCTTGGAGAAAGCTAAAGTACTGCTTGGAGCCTCGAAGAGTCACTACCAGCACGGAAAGGAAACTTGGTGGTGGACAGAGCAAATTCAAGCAGCAATAAAGGAAAAGAAAGTGGCTTTCAAAGCTTGGTCAAAGTGCGCCTCTAATAATATAATTGAAAAAGCTCGTCTTGAAGTGGGATACAGACGTAGCAAAAGTATCGCGAAGAAAACGTGTGCCCAAATTCAAGCTAAGTGTATGGAGAGCCTGTATCAGGAGTTGGAGGAGGTATCTTCTTCGCCTGCTGATAGGAACCAGGTAACCCACGAGCTTCGACAAAACACGAACGGATGTCTGATGACCAGTGCGGGTTTGTCGCGGGTAAATCAACCACAGATGCAATCCAAATCATGTGTGATGATCAGACTTCCCTGCAACGAGCACTTTATGTTGGGAATGGGTATCGTATTAGCCAAAAAGAGACAGAGTGTCTGTACTGTCCATTCTCTGACGCAAGCCAACCCATTCCAGACATTTATGTGAATGGGGTGGTGGTTCCCAAGTGTGAAAAGTTCAATTATTTGGGATAAACGATTAACAGTGAAGTAACCGTGTATGACGACATCAATTATCGTGTAAGCGTAGGTTGAGTGAAGTGAAAGGATGACCGAAAAATGTCCCCTAAGCTGAAAGGAATGCTCCAAACCGCAGTGGTGCGTCCGGCGCTCACATACGGTTCACAATGCTGGACAATGTACAATAAGTTTGAGGGCAAGTTCAGACAGCAGCTGAAATGAAGATGCTTCGCATGACAGCAGGAGTAACAAAGCTTGATCGAATTAGAAGTTCCAGAATCATAGGAAGCCTTCGTCAAAGAACCCATCTCGAAAAAATTGGAGCACGACCGACTCAGTTGGTATTGTCATGTTTAAAGGAGGGATCCTACGAACCCCGTCAAAAAGGCAATGGCAATCTACGTTCCCTAACAATCGCGTAGAAGAAGCAGGTCTAAAAATCAATGATGAAGTGATTCAAAATCGAAAGGTCTGCAGATATATTTTGAGATCGAAACGGCAAACCTAAAGTGGGAGGGTGATGATCCGTATAATCCTGATTATAATCTCGTCGTTAAATGGAGAGAAGACGGTGTTTGTGATGGCAACACTAAGGAATGATAATATCATATTTGTAGACAGTAAAGACCGGAAATGCTGTTAAAATGAAATCCAAGCTTGTTAGCGGGCTGTCGCGCAGAACTAAAGAACTCAAGCTTCTTTAGAGCAACCAGTAAGCCGACGATTGGGCAAGCACTTATATCTATGCCTTATGACAGATGAAAGGTGACAAATGACAGCTGATAGGTGACGCCATATTGTTTTATGTCTTTTTAACTTCTTTAAAATAGTTATTTACGTTCCTTTGATCGCTAAATTTCATAGTTCACTTACTACTCTATTGACTTACCTACTCACTTTCTTAGAGATCAATGACACCCACTTGCGTCATCATAGACAATTCGCCCTAACCTCTATAGCTTGACTTAATTTGGTAAATTAATTTAATCTAGTCTTCCCAAATGTGAGGTACTTTTATAGACAGATTCAATTAAAGAGACTCAATGACTCGTTGTAAGTAAAAAAAAATGTCATCGCAAAAAAAAAAACTTCATCAATTGATGCTTCTAATATTTAACAAAAAAAAAAACACCAAACGGATTGCAACTAAGTATTCATGAAGCAATTAGTTTATGAATTTTGACCTTATTTGATGTTTTTTTCTCTTCAAAAAAAAAAAAAAAAAAAACTGCTAAGCGATTTTAATTTCTTAATTCGATGAAATAGCACTTTCGCCCCTGATTAGGGAGGCACTCGTAACTTAATGGTTGTGTAATTTGATCTCGCCGATTCTGGGATGAAAAATACAAATTTAACAGGAACACACTACCTACTGTGTATCGTGTCAAGTTCGTCGTCTTTGTCGTCGTCGTTTACGTAGTCGTCGTCGGCTGGCGGCTGCGGCGATCATCAATAAACGATTTTAATTTCGTTTTATTGATAATTTTCTGGTCCGAGTAAGTGTGTATTTGTTTACTGGTGATATAACTGTTATTTATAATGATTTATGCACGAAGACAATATTTGCTATCATTTAGCATTTTATAGGAAAAACAATCTCTGTATAAATAAATATAAGATTCAATTCCTCTTTTTTTTCTTATTTAATAAATTGGTTGGGAAAGTAAAGAAAACGAATCAATTAAGCTGAAAGTATACGAGAGGGAAGTGTTGGTTTTTTTTTGCCCACAGGTCATCGAATGGAATCAATACAGTGCGAAAGAATTGCACTTGGACTTGTTATTCTTTATAATTTTGCTGACTTTGTATTGTGATCAATATTTGCATGTCTGCTGAATTTGTAGACTTATCTAACTGTAAGACGCACTTCTTCTTTGCTTTTATCGACGAAGTTATGGTCATAATTATGGGAATTTCACTTTAGGTTTGCCGTTTCGACCTCAAAATGTATCTGCAGACCTCCCAGTTTCGTATCACCTCGTCAATGAGACGAATGAGCATCCAAAAGCTGCTGCTTTTTTACGCTTGTAAAGGTCTAATTCGCACTAATGGACTCAAATTTGATCGTTGATAAGTGGTTTCAGGAACTGTCATAAGATGTTTTTGTATGGAACTCTGGTGTAGTTTGAGTTGTTCCCCTTCTTGTACAGATCTACCAAACTTAGTACTGAGGTTCATTTGCCAAGAATATCCCTCCGAAATCAACGGATTGTAGTGTATGCCCAGACTTCACTTATTCCGTACCTAGACTGTCATAGCACGAAAACCAACCACTTACTATAGAACCATAATTGCGCAACTACACAGGATGAACAATGAGTTGATGCGGGGTTTTATTTTGAGTAATATCGAAGCTAAAGTCCTGGCAGTGACAAGAGCTAACAATGGTTGCAATGCTGGCAAATCCCACATGCTGGTTATTTGGCACATAGCACCACCTAACTGCTGCACGGCTATGAAAACGCTGGTCAAATGGCGAGGAAGGACTCAGCCCTAAATTAGAGTATAGTTGGAACAAAGTACTTATAGAAGCTTAGCTAGATGGATGAAGAGTACTCGAATCTCGTCTTATAATCACTCAAGAGTCTATTACAACTGAACAACGAATCGAAAATTTAAAGAATCCTTGACTTGTCTTGTGGGAGCGATAGTCGGACATAGTAAGGTGAGATAACACATAAAGATAAATCTTATGCAGAGGATGTACATGAGGACACTCCGCACTTCCTTTGACAATGCCCAGCACTTTCGCTACGTCGAGATAGATTTCTTAAGACGCACTTCCAGCAGGATGTTGAAGAACTTGCTATTTACTTTGTTTGTTGGATCTTTCTCTTATACGACATCGGTGGTGATCTTCTACTCCTTGCGGGGAAGCATAGCTATGCTTAAAAGAATAAACAAGATCAGCCAACCTTTGCGGCGTGTACATAGACACATGAGTGCCAAGGTCACATTTGAGAAGCTTTTCCTCTTACCTCGTCCTAGTTAGTGCTCGAACTCCAGCTTTCTCTGAATTTGGTCGGGAGGCTGAACACAGTGAATCTTGTCTGGGTCCCAGGTCACACTGTCATCCAGGGAAATGATATTTCCGTTGAGCTTGCTGGGCAAGGTTCAGAAGAAGTTTTCTCAGGACCCGAACATGTGTTAGAGCTGCCTCCATCTGTAGTCATGTTTTTCATTGATACTTGCACTTCTCATGGACATCAATTTAGGTGGCGTGACTGCGATAGTTGTAGATAGACCAAACTATTGCGGCCGGACATTTGCAAAATTTCTTATGGGAATTGACTGAAGGCTGCTTGTATGCGATCTTTTGGACCACCAAGCTTTTGCTAAACATTTAAATATGTTGGGCTTAACCGACACCACCACCTGTCCTGCTTGCGATGAAGAGGAAAACACAGCAGAACACTTTCTCTGCAGTTGTCCGGCTTCTGCTCGCATTAGGGGCCGGATTTTCGGGGCTGACGTAGTGACCACCGAACATCTAAGCTCTTCTTCACTGAAGCTTCTTCTCGACATTCTTCGAAAGACGGGAAAACTTAGTATATTAATGTAATGTGTTTGCATGGTAGTTGTGTGTGAGCGCTCCATCGGATAGTAGCAACCTCAGACAAAATAAGAAGAAGAAGTGTGGATTTGAACCATAGTCCCCGCGCTTAGTTTTCACTGAGCCACTACACATTCATTGATAGTCTCCTCGGATGCTAACAGTTTCTAGATGTAATTTATCTCCTTCAATGTCATTCTACTGGTCCTTGAGTAAGACACATGGATTTTCTCTGTCGCGGGCTTATCACGCCTTTTATTTATTTATTTTCTTGGGACCATGGTCCAAAATCGCTTTTTTCGCTGTTGCAACCACCACAACGTTTGAACGAATAAAGATACCGCTACAATTATTTTCTGCTTAACGAAAGTTCTCCCAGAAATGTATGAATGAAATATTTTAAGAAACATGCTCAACAGGGTTTTTCAAAAACTCTGGCGATTGTAGGGAAAGCACTCAAAGTAGTCCCAAATTTATTTTTGCAATGACTTTTGGGATTTTGGCCTTCTCGGCGTCAATCCCCCACTGGTCTTCCATGATTGATATGCTCGCTAGATGGGACATGCTACTAAGCAGTTGAGGTATGTATACGGGATAAGGGCAAAGGTGCGATTGTCTGCTGATCAAAGCCAATTTCTCTTATAAATATTGAGGTGAGGTAACCGTGCGATCCACAAAAAATGCACTGATGTCCTCATTCTCACCCGTCATCAGTTTAAACTTTTAAACCCTACCAGCGATGTTAATTTTTAACTTCCCGGAATATTTTTTTTTTCAACTTCAAAATGCACATTGGCGCCTTTCGATTCAATCTAATAAAACGTCAACAAGCTCCTCGTTATAAATCATTCATGAGTGCGGGTGCAGTCGTATATACATATTCCACCTCAACGATTTTTTATAATTTTTTAAATCGTCAAAATGTAATTTATGTGAATTTATATATAAGTAATTAAATACAATAATTTCTCCGATAGACTTTTCGTAGCGCCCCTTATTGACCTACAAACATACATTACGCACATAAAACGAGGTGATATATTTTTTTTTTATTTTTTTTAATTACTGGATTTAGATGCCAAGTGTATGATTAGTCATAGTATTAGTTATGCGGGACTGTGGTAGGCCTGTGAGGTGCGAGTACACAGTACGAGTGAAAAAAGGTGGTACTTGCGTTCCTATTAGTCTTTAAATAATAAAAACAGTTGCAACACCTTCTCCTTATTTCAAGTTACTGTCCCAAAATACGCTTAAAGTTAAAAATTCAATAACTCCGGAACTTTATTTGAATTCTCAAATTTTTTCTCATGACATTAACTGAAACATGGCTTAATGCTGGTGTGTTAGACATCAAACTCTTCGATCCCGAATTCTTAGTATTTAGATTTGATCATCAAGAAAGGTGTGATGATTGCTGTTCGCTCTCATCTTGATGTCGATTGCGTCGTATCGTCTCTGCTCGTTGTTCTTTGAACTGTCTAAGGTACTCGACCATATTTTAAACATATCCTGTTGTGAGAGTTCTATCTTATTACTTGGCGATTTCTACTGTTGACACTGCACAAAAAGAGCTATCATTACTTGACAAAATCCTATCCTTTTGTTCACAATAAACAAGTTGTGGAAAAAATGTCGACTGTTCTTCTGACTCTCTTAGGACTGTTGCTGTAGAATCAGACTCCGACTTATAATATTCGAAAATATTCATTCGTTTAATCGTTCACACTTTTTGTCTTTCGGAGAGCTAATTTTCATAGAGAATAGCTAATTTCTGAAATTGTCTGTGAAAAAATAATATTTCCCTGGCTTTTGGACCAGCTGTCCCATGAGATTATCGACCTCAAACTTAGGTCTTATTTTTATTTGACCATGTCAATGGGACTTATGCTGCTGGCTTATAATTTTTTTTTAGTTAAAAGAATCAGAAATATTAAGATATGTTTAGAAATAGGTACAGGGTGTTTTTTTTAGAGGTATAGAACTTCGAATTGTAATAAAACACAAGAAAATTGTTTTAATGCCCATCAATTTGGCTTTATTGGAAGGATAGTTGTATGCCATTAATGTTTAAATATGTTTTGGGGCATGTGACCGCCGCGGCTGGTTCGAATAAAGACAAGTCTAGAGGTCCAATTTTCAACCACTTTTTCAAGCATTTGGGGCTGTATGTCGGCAATAACGCCACGAATGTTGGCTTCCAAGTCCCCTTACGTTTCTGGTTTGTTGGCGTAGGCGAGCGACTTCACATATCCCCAATGAAAATAATTCAATGGTGTCAAATCACACGATCTTGGTGGCGAAATTATGCGCTCATCGAATGTTTCCTTCAATAAATCGATTGTGACGTGCGCTGTGTGGCATGTAGCGCCGTCTTGTTGGAACCACATTTCATCCACATTCATGCCATCCAATTCGGGAACAAAATAGTCGGTTATCATGGCTCTATACCAGTCTCCATTAATGGTAACTGACTCTCCAGCATCAATTCGGAAGAAGTATGGCCCAATGACTCCACCAGCTCATAGAGCACACCAAACAGTCAGTTTTTGTCGATGTAAAAGCGTAGCCATTGAACCCAAAATGAGCTTGCGGTAAACTTCGTTAGCGGAACCATTATTTTCGAAATAAATTTGCACAATTTGCAAGCGTTGTACATTTGTCAACTTGTTCATGAACTGTTCACCAAACTGAACATAAATGACATTAGAGTTACCGGATTTGACCATAAAATGTCAGTTTTATCTCTATTCGAAAAACCAACCGCTAAAAAAACCACCCTTTATAATGATGGATGGTACGTGAAATGAAATACTTCTAGAAACAAAGATCTTATCTTATAGCTATATAAAGCCCTTGTAATGCATCCAAACTTTCAGCTTCTGATTAACGAGTTAATAGGGCTTTGAAGTATGCAATCCACATCACCTGACGCCCACTGAATTTTGGGATGATTAAAATCACCATATATATATATTTTATCCAAGACAGTTTTCAATCCTTCAATGAAGCGGTAAGCTTCCAAATACCTAGTCACCATGGCTGGTTGAGATCTAATATAAATAACGGTGTAGTGGTGCTAAGGTCAATTCTACTACGTATTCAGCAGAATGGTGTCCCCCAGGCCACAGTGCTAGGGCCAATTTTTTATTTAATCTCTTATGAACTCTCTACTTAAACAGAAGTTGAATGGAAAACCAATAACCTTTACTGATTGATGGGATAGTTTTTTCGTACCACGAGTTCACCAACATTGAGCACATTTCGAAAATATAAAATCAGCATCGCTCAAGGCAAAACAAAGAAACGATGGTACGCCTTTGCAACGTTAAGGAAATAATAAGATAAGGGAGCAGAGTTAATTTGTTTCGCTCCTTCCCGTTCCGTCGGTAGTGATTGGCCAGTTCCAACAATTGGAAATTAAAGTTCATGCGGTGATGCGATAATTTGTTCAATTCTAATTTGTTTGAGTCTGGTGGTCTTGAAAGTGAAAAGCATAAAACAAGAGGTTTATTTGCTCCTTCTCAGCAAAAAAAACTTTAATTGTGTCCTTCAACTTGACGGGAAGTACTGTATTATATTGTATTTAGGGAGGGGTTCTCAGAAGACATTAAGCACTTAGACCAAGCAGTCCATTGTTTTTCAGCAAATGTTGCCAAATTCACCCCAGGACTGTTAGTTCACAACGGAAATTAGAGCACTGAATCTGTCAGTGCATGCGGCAAGCGAAGGAGGTTAGCTTGTTCAATTTGATTTAGATTATCTTTACAGAGGAAGTGTTTGCTAGGGATAGCCAGTCTCGTTATTGCAAATGCGAACATTCACAGATGAAGTGTGATGACGTTTCAGACGTTATTGTATACAATTTTTAGTTTTGAAAAGCTCGTTGAGAGGACTGGAGCCAGAGACAAGGCCAGTAAAGGATCTTAAGTCACTTCTTTTCATCACTCCTAGCAGATATTTATCATATCAGCATTCAATTTGTTATAGACGTAAAAGCGCAATCATTTCACTTTTGTGCTCACCGATGAGCGGCATCCTGATAGTAGTGTCTCAACATAGGCTGACAATAACCCCTGTCTGACAAGAGCTTCATCTCGAATAGATGCCCGTATGACCGCGGATCCAGATTAAAGTTACAGAGTTGCATCTACTCAACCTGTTCAGATTACTTATGGCCTGCCCCACAATTTTCGTGGTGGTCTTAGTAGCAGAGCAGGCTTTAATAGCAGCTTGGAAATCTGAGCATTTGTACCAGGTTGGGCCTTTAACTCTTTTCCTAAAAACGATATTCGCAGCAGTTGCGATCGCGAAGATCTCAGTGAAAACTGTGATTCCTCTACCTAAGGATTCAGATAATTTGATCGATAATCTCTTAGAGTAAATTACGGCTCCAGAGACCGTTCACGAACGAAACGTCTGTAAATACATTGGTATCACTCAAACTAAATCCGATCCACACATTGCTGTTTCATTAATTCAGGCGATCAGGAAGTCGGACTAACCGAAAGAGTATCTTAATGGTCTTCAATTTGTAGTTTCATGATCAACTGCAAACAGTTTTGTGGCAAACAACAATTTTACGTGAATTGCTTTTTACACTCACTTTTTGAGGGTATTTTGAAGCAAAGTTTTGTCATTGCGATACATTTCAGGGAAGAACGATATCATCAAAATTTAAGGATTGAATGACACAATATTAATCTGTGGTTGCCATCTGAAGTAGAGTTTGAAATATGAGATTGTTCCTAACTTTTACGCCCACCTTTTGCGGGCGTCTTTGAAGCAAACATTGAATCTTAAGTTATTTTTCGGGGCCCGGCAGATCAACTGTAGACCAAATCTTCACACTAAGGCAAATCCTGGAAAAGACCAACGAGTTTCAAGTCGAGACACACCATCTCTTCATCGAATTTAAAGCCGCATATGACAGCATTCATCGTCAGGGGCTTTTTGTGACGATGGCCGAATTCGGGATCCCGTCAAAACTGATCCGGATGTGTCGCATGACACTAGATAACTCGCGATGCAATGTGCAATGTGGCAGCAGCTCATCTGAACTCTTTCAAACATGCACCGGATTTCGGCACGGAGATGAGCTGTCGTGTGATTTCTTCAATCTTGTTCTTGAGCAGATAGTGCGCAGGGCAGGTTTCAACACGGAAGGCACTATCTTCAACAGATCAGTCCAAATGCTGGGGTATGCGGACGATATAGATATCATCGGCCGATCCCAGCGTGCCGTGATAGAGGCTTTCACGGGTTCAAAACTCCTAACTCGAAGGACAAAGTGCATGCTCTATAGAACCCTTATCCTGCTAGTTCTGCTATACGGGAGTTAATACTGGGATCCTTTGAAAGAAAAATAATTCGACGGATATTTGGTCCTGTGTGCGAGGAGGGCGAATGGAGAGAAGATACAACCGCGAACTCTATGAGCTGTACCACGATGTGGATGTAGTCCGAAAAGCCTAAACTCGTCGACTACATTGGCTCGGCCACATCGAGCGAATGGACAACAACGCTCCAGCCAAGAGAATCTTCGAATCCCAGCCCCCAGGTTCGAGACGACATGGAAGACCGAACCTCCGTTTTAAAGACCATGCCATCGCGGATGCCAGAGCACTTGATCTGGACAACTGAAGGAGGAGCGTGCTCGGGATCGCAGAGGGTGGAAGGCTGCCGTATCTCAGGCAGGGACTCTTCACGGGTCGGGAGCCCATTAAGTAAGTAAGTAAGTAAAAAGAAAAAGTTTGTACGAAATGAGTAGCGAAACGTGATATTAACACGTGCTTTTATAGAAAAATCGGGTGCCACACTTGGAGAAATTTAATTCAATGAAAATCACTTAGAATTATTGGCGATTAATGATGATGATGATCCGAAATAGGATAATAACCTTTACAGGGAAAATATTACTGCTATTGAAAAGAGAGAGCTAAATTCTATTTTTGACAGTATTGTTCTTCGTAACACACCCGACCTCATTGGTAAGACTTACGTCCAACGATCACGTGCCGTTAGATGATAATTGAATGCTAACAAAAGACTCTTCACTGGATTTCCCAAAAAAAAAAAAACACCACTTTTTAATTGGTGGATTATATAAACCAGTCATCAGCACTTACCTTTGATTTAACAAAATCCTCCGGGTTCGAATGTTCGAAGCCGAAATTTTCCAACTTGATCTCGCTGCCAATACACTTTGCACATTTCTTCAGAATTTTCATTTTCTTTTGCAAAAATTCTTTTTTCTAGTTAAATACGCAACGCGTAATATTTTTTTTTATCAAATTTCTTTCTTTCTATTTTATATCTGCGACCGACAAATCACAAACTAAACAAAATGTATCCTTTGCCAAAAACGAAAAAAAAACACAGTCACACCGTCACGTCATAACGCCGCTCACACACCTACGTTATGACGATAATTCGTTACTTAACAGCGGAAGAAAAAAAAAAATTAAAAAAAAACACACCCGATTCCGTTTACCGCCAGCGGTTGTTCTCAACTCGAAGATGCATCCGAAACAAATGATCGCTCGCAACTGAATGTTACAATTTATGATCCCTAGCCCCCAGCTGCCGGGGTGTGTGAGCAGCGTTCGCCGCACTAAATCAATATAGACTAGGTGACGTGGTAATTGATCTGTTAAACAGCCAAGAGAACTTCTGTAGATGTAGACTGCTGTGGCTGTCAACTGTCAGAAAGACTCTCTCGCGCACATTATGTATTTGGCAAAATTAATTTAATTTTAATTGTTCTTCACACAGGGGTGGCCTTGACGCGAAGCATACCAGTCGGGCTACCTCTGTTTCCGTATACTCTGCGATAAGCGCTATTTATACCTCATGCGTAGGGCTACGTTGGGCCTAAATATGCGAGGGCCCGATTGCAAGCAGCTGCAGGACGGGTACACTGACACGGCCCTGAAATCGAGTCTGGTAATGTGGCTCTTTGCCAGTATTAATTTAATTTTAACACTGAAGATCAGCATCAGCATTAGCATCGTCATCGTTGTCATTGTTGATCTCGATCTATCGCATGCATGTTCTTATGCGAGTGCACCAATTAGTGGTGCTTTGGTTTGGTAACAACACACACACGCACGGACACATAGATGACAATTTTAAGCTCTTAAGTGTGAGGTTAAGTGAGGGTGAAATTGAAGTTAACGTCACAGACGACGCGGTTTGAATGCAGTTTTTCCCGCAAAATTTTGTAGATATATTTTTTTTTTTGTATTTTTATTGTTTTTATTGGCGTGTGGCGCGTGAGAGTCTATTTACTGAAAGTAAAAGTGCATCCATGGCGTGTTTTGGGGTAATTTTTATTAAATCTTTTATCTGAATTTTGTGATTTTGTCATTTAATATAATGCAATTGTGTTAGAGGTTAATGGCGGTGGCTGTGTTAGTTATGGTTAATTAGCGCGCGATAGCACGGTTGGATATATTTTATGGTAACTGGTTTTCGAGGACACTTTTTTGGGGAAACGTTGACTGTGGTTGGTCATTTGCTTAACATGTGCAAGTTGAGTAGAATTTGTGTTACCAATTTAAAAAGTTCAAACTTAATTATAAACTGAATGGGGTTTTGGGCATGTTTTGCTGAATTTTTTTTAAACTCACATAAGTTTGCTAAACATGTTCCCCTTCGCCGACAAGGTTATGATCAGGATTGATCTCTCTCTCTCTCTCTTCCTCTCTTTAATGTGTCCTTTCTATTCGAATCAACTTTATAACTAAGGCCAATCAACATTAGTGTTGTTGGATTTGTTTATTCCATGAGTTGTTATGTTTCTCCTTTTTTGTTGTGTAGATATACATATTCATCCTACTTCTGCCCAGTTAGTTCTGTGAATGTTTAAGTGAATAAATAAATTTGAGTAAGCGCGGATTGACGCAGGTAGCTAATGGCTCCCGCCATGCTCTTCGTTTCAAAGAAAGGACAACCAACACTGTTTTAAGGAATGTTCAGGATTTAGGTTTCTGACAAATTTGCATATCTCACCCTAGTTCTTTTAGTTTGATGGTCTTTTAATTTTTTTTCTGCGCATTATGGTGCAAAATGAAAAAATTTGGATTTACATATTTTTTCCATTCCAAAATATACGTATGTGTCCTATTCCGTCATTTTTGTTCTATATTTTAGTTTTAGTGGAGATTTGTCCTGACTTTCGCATGAACCCGTAGCGGGAAGAGGAAGCATACAATCATGCATTCTGAAGCAATCGCTTCGTCCGCGGAGGGAAGCAATCACCCAACGCTTTCTCTTCGAAAAATTTAGAATCCCAGCGATTGCTTCTTAAGGTCACATCGCGGAGAATATTTGGGTGAAGTTCCAAATGTGGAACAGCAGACTGACTCCGCAAAACTGACGACCCATTGGACATTTGTAACTCTACTTTGAACCCCAATACATGGTTTTCGGTATCATGGAGTTCTGATGACTTTGTCCCCATCCAAATTCGTTTCGTATAGTGGCCAGAGTACTTCAAGATCTTAACATACACAAATGCGTAGATCCAGACGGTTTCTCCCTACAGTCCTGAAGAGGTGTTCTTCTATGTTGGCAAAACCACTGGTTAAGCTTTCATATCCTATTCTTCAGGGCTCTTTCTGGGAAGATGGAAAACAGCATTTGTTCAGCCCGACCCAAAAAAGTCGAATATTCCTCTCCCTCCTCCTTATTGCACCAACGTCCCTTCTTTCCAAGGTCATGGAAACGCGATAAATCGTCAGCTTGAAAAATATCTTGATTCCCGAAAACTGCTTAAAGACCGGCAGTACGGTATCCGCGCAACAGGTCCACTGGTGATTTAATGACATATCTAACCGAAAAGTAGAAGTAATCTTTTCAACGTGGTGGTAAAAGTATGGTTGTTGCCCTTGATATTTCAAAAGTATTTGACAAAGTTTGGCATCAGGTTCTTTTGTCGAAAATGCGTGGATTTGGATTCGATGATACCTTTGTTCAATGGATTAGCAATAATCGTTCTGTTTTGGATAGTTTCAAGTCTGCAACTCACCAAATAAATGCTGGTGTCCCACAAGGCTTTGTTTTGTGTCCGACACTCTTTCTTTATCATTTTTATCAATGATTTGCTGTCTGTTACTTCAAACCCAATCCATTTCTTCGCTGATGACAGTACCCTTAGCTTCGGATATTCTCTTTCAGATCTACGTCCTTAGAGCGTGAATCTGGAACAGCAACGCATGTAAAGCTCATTAAATTTCTACCTTGACAGCATGCTTAAGTGAGGTGAAACCATTCGAGTGGAATTAAATGCTTCCAAAACCCAATGCTCACTTCTGTCGTTGAAGCGAAACCCCAATACTCTGCTATTATCCATGAATGGCACTTGCTTCGCTGAAACCGAAAGGCCTCGGTATGTGCGTTAATGGCAACCTTCGTGGGAATGACCACATATTCGACGTCGCTAGGAACGCTGCGAAATGTCTACCCTTCCTTAAACGTTGCAGAAAATATTTTACACCTTCTTATCGGTATAAAATTTATAATTCGTTTATTCGCCAGAAACTTAAAAATAATACATTTTGCTGTGTTCGTGCACTTAAACTCAGTCGTCCCAAATTTTCAGAAAGATCTGTCAAATAGTTTTGTTGTGACAGCCATTTTATATAGACGTGTACGTCTAAATAGAATAAAAATAGTTTTGAGTGCTCATTAAACACAATTTTTTACAAGAAAAAACCATCAAGCAAACCAAACAAAAGTTTGACAAATATTATCAGAAATGGTGGATAAAACTCAAGTTTTGTTAATGGTCGATCGGTGAGTGGAGGTGCGCGAGCTTGAAATGGCCACGGGCTTATCCACGTGGATTAGTGATTTCGATTTTACATAAATACTTGGACATGAAATAGCTTTCTGCTAAATGGGTGCGTCATTTGCAACTTTAAGGGAGTATTTGACGATATTCCAAATAATTAGACCGAGTTTTTGCACCGTTTCGTACCGTCGAAACACACCAGAGACCATAGAACAGTCAAAAAAATGGACTTCTCTTTGCAAATCGAAGCCGAAGAAGGCCTGGGTGGGTTTGTCACCAAACCAGGTCTTGGCGACGGTTTTGTTTGATATGCGCGCGGTGCTTTTTCTGATCTTGAAAAGTATAAAAAAATCACCGGCATAAGATTTCAAGCCGATTTGAAGCAAAAACGACCGAATTTGGGGAAGAAAAAGACTATTATATCGCGCAGACACAACGCACTGTCGGACAAGTTCGCAATGGCGAAATTGCATGAGTTAACGCCATGGTTCCATCCAGCATATTCCCCAGATTTAGCTCCCTGCGACTTCTTCTTTTTTTGCAAACATGAAGATCAGACGAAAGACGTCATCGTTGAAACAAACGCTTATTTTGAAGGGGCTCGAGAAAACGCTTTATTTTGAGGACATCAAACAATTTAAGAAACGTTGCATGAGGTGTATCGAGCTAAAAGAAGCCTTTGTTAAGAAATATGGTCGAATAAAGTACTCCTTAAGCACGTGTCAAATTCGAAATTAGCGTTTTCATATTTTTAGTCGTCTTAAAACCAACCTTTTTTTTTGTTATCACCACGCATAAAAATCGAAGTCGCTGTGTTTTTCTAATTGTTTCTTAACTTCAATTTGAACCGGTTTGGGATTTAAGGTATAATATTGCACCAACATTTTTGTTAGCATTAAAATTCTTATCGCAGTAGTTGTAAGTGCTAAACTGACAAGACTTCGCTGATATCAATCTACAAAGCCTAAAGCAGAACATAAGTATAATCTTTCCCAAATGATAATACATATTTGCCATCATAAACTGTATAATGTACATATCCCTGTCTCTCTTTATTAGCACTCAACTCACAGTCAATGTTGTTCCAACGTCTCAACGTATATCAGCTTGCGGCGTCACTTAACTGGGGAAGAAACTCTGCAGCAGCCAATTAAAAGGCATCTTCTTTTACAAAACACGTTTACTCTGCACCGATTTTTTTTTTTCATTGTGACATACGCTCTCTGTTTAGTTGCCCGTCCGTGTATTTTATGTGTATTCATTAATTCATAATCCACAGCCTCAGCTCTCCAACTCACTGCAGTTCAGCTCTCTTCACTTTCCTCTTTGCAGCGCTAATTCAATGTTATTACTTGAGCTAAATATTTGACAAACTCCCGTTTCTGTCGTCTGTGATTAGTCATCCGCTGCTGGTACAAGGTACACGCAGCTACACACATTTATTTTCGTCACTGTTATGCTGCTACCACGTCATCTAAAAATAGGCAAACTATTTGCTTTGAATTATTTAAATAATAAAAAAAAAAAAAAAATTCACCCCTCCGTGACAATGTTTCGCAACATTGCCGTGACCAGGATTCGAACCTGGGTTACCACGGCCACAACGTGGGGTCCTAACCACTAGACGATCACGGCTATCGGGGTGTTGTGGAATGTTGTGTCAAATTTTGATTACTTTCTACGCAACAGCTCGTGAGAGTACAGCCATGAAATGTGATTTCCCTTTTCCTCTTGCATTCACACATTTGTGTGCTGAGATAGAGCGATATGCATTCAAATTTGTTCGATTGAATGTGTTGTTTCTATTTGTAAGAGAGATGGAAGTGAATTTTTTTTTTTTTTTTTTTTTTTTACAAATTTATTACTTTCTGCTCGTGGCAATTGTTTGCTGCAACCATCATCACTCCATGACACAGATCTGATAGCGTATTAAAATTTTATCTTAATAATAGTAAACAAGGAAAACGACAATATTCGAAATACAAATTATGACTTCTTACACAGTAGTGGTTTTGAATAAAAAAAATAATAATAAATAAGGCTACATTTAAAAACTCCTTGAAAACAGATTTTTGTTATAAAGGGTGATCCATTTCGAGGTTCCCTACTTTTTTAAAGAAAAAAAAACACAGAAAATTCAAATTTAATGGAGAATGTTTATTATCATTTGAAAGAACATTCTTTGGCATTTATTTTTTGAAGATTATGTCTATCAAATGTTGGCCGTTGCTACGTCGCAGATGGTCCATCCGTTGAGTCCAATTTTCGACGACTGGTAACTGGCGAATGACACGCGATATGTTTTCCTCCAAGGCCTGAATCGAAGCGGGTTTGTCGGCATAACCTTTTGACTTTACATATCCCCACAGGATAAAGTCTAACGGTGTGATATCACACGATCTTGGTGGCCAATCGACCGGCCCAAAACGTGAAATTATGTCCTCACCGAAATGTTATCTCAATAAGTCCATTGATTGATGCGATGTGTGGGAAGTGGCGCCGTCTTGCTGAAACCAAATGTCGCTTCAATTTCAGGCGTCAAATAGTCGGTTATCATGGCACGATAACGGTCGTCATAAGACATATGGACCGATGATTCCACCGGCCCACAAACCACACCAAACCGTTGTTTTTTCTGGATGAAGTGGCAGTTCTTCAATCTCTTCTCAGGTTGCTCTTTGTCCCAAATGCGGCAATTTTGTTTGTTTACATACCCATTGAGCCAGAAATGGGCCTCATCGCTAAACAAATGCGATTGCCTCGAAAACGTCGGATCTTCTTGGAACTTTTCAAGAGCCCATAGAGCGAAGCGATGTCGCTTGGGAAGGTCGAGCAGCTTCAGTTGTTGCACAAGCTGTATTTTGTACACTTTCAATTTAAGATCTTGACGTAAAATGCGCCAAGTCGTTCCATACATCAGTCCGAGTTGCTGCGAACGGCGCCGAATCGACTCTCTACGGTCTTTGTGTACACTCTCAGCTACGGCCGCTATATTTTCTTCACAGCGTGCTGGACGTGGTCTATTCGGTCGAATATTATCCAATAATGAATGCTGGGTCTCAAAATGGGTGATGGTGTTGCGAATAGTACGCTCAGTAGGCCGATTATGTTGACCATAAGTTGAGCGAAGTGCACGAAACACATTTCTCACAGAACGTGAATTTTCATAATAAAGTTGAACAATTTGTAAACGTTGTTCACGCGTAAGTCTTTCCATTATGAAATGCCAAACAATACTAAACAAAAATAACATGACAGCATGACACGACTCACACGTGATCTGTCAAAAAAGGCTATTGAAAAAAGTATCTCTACTTGGATCACCCGTTATAAAATTGGTTTCGGTTGAAAATTGTTCGCAGTGTCCCCCCCATTTACGTTGAATATGTTTCAAGTGATGTAAAAATTTGCTTGGTTATTTTCCTTATTTACCATAAGATAAATTAGTGCATGCTCTTTGTTAACCGTTTCGAAGTTAAAAAACCAATATCCACTATAAGGTGAATTAACTAAGAAACATACGTTTACTGAGGCATTATAAATTGAGTTTTTCTTAGAGGTCTTTAAGTTGGGAACACTATTTTAACTGGCGGCCATGACGCCTAAGCAACGCTTCCAAATTGTGCAAATTTATTTTGAAAATCATAGTTCTGTTCGGAATACGTATTGCGCGCTACGACCATTTTACGGTCAAGCGATGAAGCTCACTTATGGTTGAATGGATACTTCAATATACACAACTGCCGTATTTGGAGTGATTTTCCGTTCATCTATTGAACAACCATAATGTGCGTGCAGGAGCTGTGGTTTTAACAAGACGGCGCAACATGTCATACAGCTCGTGCAACAATTGATTTATTGATGGAAACGTTTGGTTAGTTTGGTTACTATGCGGTTAGTTTCACGTTACGGACGCGTGAATTGACTTCCAAGATCGTGCGATTTAACGCCGCTTGACTATTTTCTGAGGGGATATGTGAAGTCGCTAGTCTACGCCGATAAGCCCGAAACGATTGTCCACTTTGAGGATAACATTCGCCGCGTTATTGCCGATATACAGCCACAAATGTTGGAAAAAGTAATCGAAAATTGGACCTCCAGATCAGACTACGTCCGAGCCAGCCGCTCAAAAAAAGTAAACTTCATGTCAATTAGAAAAAAATCATCTTTATATATTCCATTTCAAAGTTCTATACCTCTAAAAAAACACCCTTTAGTTAAATAATTGAAGCATATATCCGCTCAGTATACGGCAAATTCGTATACTGAACGGATATATGCATCAAATTCATAAACACTTTGTCGCTCGGCCTAGACCCGAGTCTAGCCTAAAAAGTAAGTGCGAACCTATAAACATTTTAACAATTCATGTTGTTTTAATTCGACCATATTTTATTTAAAACTGGAGACAATATCGACAGTGAATGTTGACAGAAAATCAACAATGTTGATATATTGCTTCAAAAGGAAAAAGTTTTAAGCCAAAATTAAAACAATAATTTTCCTTTTTTAATTTACATGGTAATATTTATTTTTCTATTTCTCCAACTTGTCTATTTTGAAAGCACGTTAAATTAAGCAAAAATGCACTTATCGTTATCTTAATGATGGCAAACTTTTGCCATGTTGAAAACTTTTCAAAGAGAGCAACTTATTGTAACAAAACGTCCAAACGTTTCAACTTCTCCATAATCACAGGTGTTCTCGCCACTTCAAACGCGATCATAGAAATATTTACTCACTCTCAAGTGTGTTTTGTATTTATCTGAATCGCGGAAATGAATCAAAGGTGAGTGAGAAATCATCAGTCCAAATATATATACATTCACCTCTACAGCTATTCCTATTATCGCTTTCTATACAGAAAACAGCTATCCATAGAACTTAAGTCGAAAAGTTTCCAATGGCTAATTGCCGTTTGCCAATAGTTTCAATCATATTGTTCACCGCAACCACTATTAGATATCGACAACGACGGCGACTACGATAACACATTGATCTACGAATTGCCATACCTCCTATCACTTGTATGATATTATTACGACTATTTTGAGATTGTCCACATCTAATCAGTATCAGACCCGCTCGCAATATACATGTTTAAAGGCGAACCAAATCGTTCTCATGCCAAAAGACTAATTACACTTATATAGGTGATTTATATGTAGACGCCGACGCCGACACTGACAACACTGACGCCTCGCTCAACCAGTTGTTTTCGATAACATGAAGGAGCCGGGTTGTTGTTCGAAATTCGGAAAGACCATCAATAAAGAGTTTGAATGGAACAAACTTCTTTTGTCTCATTATCCGGTCGATGACTTTTACAAGTCACAAGTGAGTTGAGTTACGGAATAGATGTCCTCGTTTTGTGATGAGGAATAAAAAGAAAAATGAATTAATTGTGTCTCTCTTCAATAGTGGCAAAAGGGAGCGAGATCCTTTTGGTGGTTACTCTATCGATGGTGTGCGGCGGGATTTTTCATTGGCGCCACAGTCAGTAGTGCTGTTGAAGGTTGGAGCGCTGGAAAATTCTTTATTTACCTCACCGATTGGGGGATGTGTTTGTGCATGGCAACAACTACTTATGGAGCTGTTCTCGCAACAATATATTACTTAAACTTTGGCAAGAGAGGTATAATTTGGTGCAGCACCACATTTTCATTTGAATAGAACCGTTGAATTGAACTTCTTGAATTGTAGTGGATCCGGTTGACAAAAACATAAGTGTAAAGATCTTTTGGGCGCTGCATACTTCCACACTGGTTCTGGCGGTTGTGATTACCGTGATGTTTTGGTCGTTTCTATTTCCAGGTAAGTGTGTGAGACGGACAGACGGACAGATGGTGTAGTTGTATTTGTTTGTACGGGTGACTTAGGGGCTAAAAAAATGTGGTAGTACTCCACATTCGATTGATTGTGTACGTAATCTCTGGCATATTCTGGTATCAACCTCATTGCATAACACAAAAGCGTTTAAAAGAAAATTTATTTATTTACTTTCCTATGGATTGTCAATTCGTCAATCTTTGATCGGTTTGGTGACTAACTTGATTGAATATTTAATTGAGCTTTGATTTTGGAATGCCAAAAATGGCCTTAATCAGCTTACTCATATTTCGATTGACACTTACGCCAAGTATTTCTCTCTTGATGTTTACGACAGGTAGTGGCATCCACATTCAGTGCATCAGTGGTGAACGAAAAACATATACAACATTTGTGGGAATAACTTTATATGTCCAAGGCTTACTAATATATATTCGACAAGTGTTTAGACAGTGAAAGTGCTATCTCTTTAATAAATTCTACTCCCTTGACACCTTTTTTGTTGAGATTGATTGATTCCTGGTAATAGCGGCAAAATCTATTCCTTTTCTGCGCTATTCCTCATTTGTCTCTACTAAAATTTATACTTCTTCGAGCCGCAGAGCGTTAATGTCCACTGTATGAACTACAAAGGCCAATATGAGATTTGTCAGCGCAAATGATACTTTCCGACTTTAGCAGACAGACAGACGGCTGCTACCACGTCCATTCGTCTCAAAGCAACCTCGCAATGGACCGAAAATGAAATCGGCCTTCTATAGAATCCTTCCTAGACTAGACCATTCCCCAACAGCAGTTTGATAAAAACATCCAGCTAACCAGTACCCCCGATCCTATTGGGAGGATGTTGCCTCGCTGGAGGAAGAATCGATCCACTTCCACACAGGCGGGTAAAAAACAAAAAATGGGGTGAGTGGAGGCGTCTTTTCAGATAGACTAAATCTTAGTCTCATCTTCCTAACCATTGTAGTTTTTTCCAAGCAGAAATTATGGCGGTCAAAAAAGTCTTGTCCTGGTTAAAGAATAACGTGGTATCCGTAAAGAATCTTCGAATATTTTCGGACAGTCAGGCGGCCATTAAGTGTCTGGAATCAGTCTCTATTAACTCTTTAGTAGCCCTAGACTGCCGATCATCTTTAAAGGAGATGGCGGAGCATAGAGATATTCCAAGTAACTGCAAGGCTGACGAACTCGCCAAACTTGAAGATACTCTCTCAATATCGCTTGTAAAAGTTGTACTACTTGTCTGGCAACGAAGCAGATTTGGCCTAAGCTCCATCTAAAATGCTCTAAGAGTTTGATCGCCCTTAATAGATCGCACATGAGTGCAACAATTGGTGTCATCACTGAACACTGTCTGGTAGGCAGTCCCAATAAGAGTTGACATAGATAACATAGAAGAACACAACTCTACCATCTTTGCACATGCCCTGCTCTCTCTCAGAAACAGAATCTCCATTTAGGAGCTTACTTCTACAATGATCATAACGATCTAAACTTGACTGACCCAAAATGTCTCTTACGCTTTATAAGCAGCTCAAAATGATCCACGTGGTATCATAATTGACCTTACATTGGTCTAAGTGTGTTGGACCACTATCCGACTAGCACTTCAACCTAACCTCCAGCCATCTCATGCGCCCAATTGGAAATTTTTTCCCATATAGATTTTGCTGTACAGCTGGTAAAGGTTGCCTTTGTATCGTCTCCTCAAGAAACCGTCAAAGCAAACGGGACCTTATACCTTACAAAGATTTTTTTCTTTTGAACGACCAAGGGCATCTTCATCGATGCCTTAGAAAGAGTCCATGCTTCAGATCTATAGAACAGGACTGGGGTTATCAAGGTACACGTGTGTTGGCGCGAGAGTTTTCCAAAATGCTTTCAATTGTGATGCTAAGTGAATCACATGACAACGCGGGGCTTTGTCCTACAAAAAACCAATTTTTGTTATCAAAATTCTCAGTTAGGTCGTTTAGCGACCTTGATGACACGGCCCCGCTACAAAATCTGTCATATGCGATATATAATATATAAACTGGAACCTATTGTGCTCCCCCATTTATATCTTGGAGAGGTTTTTCCCTCTTCCAGAGCCCTCTCACGCTTATGTTTGTCTAGGGTCTGTCTTTAGCCTGTCCCACTCAAAGCACATCATCCAGTCCTGTTTTTTTATGAATCTAAGAATAAGAAGTGGATTCATGGTTGTTAAATCCTTGGACTGCAGAGACCTTCAACTGATATAGCTAGTTTCCTTTGGTGTTCCCTTAGTTTACAATGCCTCGTTAGGAAAGCAGTTAGGATTTGTTGATGCATGCGTTAAATCTTTTAAGATTATAGTCTCCAAAAATATTGTTGACTTGTCTTAGACCTCGGAGATTTCAGAAAGGTCCTGGATCTTTTCTTCTTTTCCATTCCTGAATTCTTCGCGTAGGGTGTGTTACCTTATCCCGCAGAACTGGTTAGGCCCTATGAAGCGTTCTACTGCCACTTGCCTTGCTAGAGAGTCCAGTGTCTCGTTTTCAACAATGCCCACATGGCCTGGTATCCAAAAGACTCTATTTTTCTTCAAGAATCAAGTTTATTAAGGCTGGGCATTTCCACTCAATGATTTAATGACAAAGGAGTTCAATGCGACTCTCGATCTGGACTTCTGGGGTTATCTCCAGGATTTGCCTTATGCCAGACTTATAGGTTCCAAAAGATATAGGTTTAGAAGATTGATGCCTGTAAAATTGGCACAGTTTAGCAGATCTTTTTTTCTATTCGCTGCCAAAGACTCGCTGAACTGCTTCACTAATCGTTAATTTGATTTTATAGATTGAAACTGCAATTCGTCACCACTCTTAACAATTATCCTTCTTTTGGAGCCTTAAATGTTGGTATCGACTCGCGGTGAGATCCATAAAGGGGATCTACACTCCAGATATAAAGTATATGTTAAACGTGGAATTCAATTCTTGCAAGCAAAGCGAATCTTCCCTTTTTCAATTTGGTCTTTCCAAGCCTTTCTTTGCATAACTCTTGTGAATTGTTTTTGTTAACCTAAAATGTGTCTTCTTGTGAAGAACATTTTTCCCTGAAACTGTCACATTGAGTCATTTATCGAATTCACGTTTGTCGGTAGAGCTTAGTTCTGAAGAAAATTTTCTGCGACAATATTGCTGAACTAGCACATAATAGTTTAGATACCCTAACTAATGTCGAAGTCGAATAGTACAAAGGTCGCTGCCAAGAGTTAAACGGTCTAAAACTGCGTAACAAATTTATTAGTGCACATTGTTATTGCAGGAATTTCCAAAATGATTTCGGAAAACCCCAGCCTCAGCTCTGGTATCAACCCGACCGATAGTAAATTGATGTCAAAACATAAAGTTTAAGGTCAATTAAATGATAAATCAATTAGGAGTTGTTATGTTATACTGCCCCTCTGATTGTTTCGGTGACTAAACTGATCATATACATAATTGCATTGCTTATCGTAAATTACCCAACCTTTTACTGCAGTAGTCTTGCGTTTGTTTCTCTTTCGGCGTTTGGAATGTCGAAAAGGCCTGCACAATTAAATTTAAACTTTTATGTCTTTTTGTTATTGATTTGGGATTGTGGCTGCCATCGAAGACTGGGTCTTTTTCTATTACCTTGTCCGTACGTATTAGAGTCGGGCCGGGCCGTTGAGCTCTACATTACTCATGGGCGATGTTTAGCAACCGCTCCAATAGGACAGGACTACGATTACCAAGGTGTTATATATAAAGAGGCTCTTTAGATGTTCAGAGAGTTGCCTTCTTAGCCTTCAGAACGGGACATGTATGGTTTTCAAATTTAAAAGAAGAGACGAGGTGGAGAAAGTTCTGTACAACCTCAAAGTTAAGCATTTGAAAAATGAAACTTACCGATTTCTTATACCGAATTTATCTACGTCCATGAACGGTTTGTAGCTAAGCTTACCGTAAGTTGAACTTTTGAAGCGCCTTCGAATATTTATTTATGTCGAAAATGCCCTTCTTTATAATGGGTTTTCGATTAAGCCATTCGAAACGTCCAATTTTTCATAACTCGACCATTAAAATAGGCTGAATGGCATTGATTATGTTGGCTTTTAGGGCAGTGGTTGTTTGTGTTTTCGTGGCATAGACATGTGACTAAAGAAAACCTCACAAGACGAAGTCTAATGCGGTTAAATCGATGTAACCATTTTCGGAAATCGTTCGTGCACGTAGCGCCATGCTGTTGAAACCACATGTCGTCGGCGACTATATCACCCAATTGGGGCAAAAATAAATTTTTTATCATTGAACGATAGCTCGCTCCGCTGATGGTGATGGCCTGGCAAACTTCGTTCTCAAAGAAGTGTGGACCAATGCAAGTCCATAAACCACACCAAGCAGTGACCTAGTGAGTTAGATTTTGGACGAATCAGTTCCATCCACAAATGGGTCAACTCCCAACTATTCTAGAGCACAGTCAGCAAACAAATGACTTTGTCTATTGTCATTTGCTTTGAGCTCCTGGGTCAGTTGAATTTAGCTAAAGTCATGACGAAAAATTCCCCAAATTGTGGTCTGCAAAAGGTCCAATATTTTCAGAAAGGTATCTGCGAATCGTATGAACAAACAATTATATCATTGCAAGGCCATCAGACATTTCAGGACATTTGCAGGCTCATTTGCTTTTGTCAGATTTTCTGTGATTGGGACGTCTGATAATTTTTTCATATTTGAACAACAAAACGAAGTTTCGTTGCTGTTTTCTTTGCAATTTTCATTTGGAAATTGTCACAGTTCGGTGAGTTTGATAGCAACAGCATTCCAGGCCTCTGATGTTCTTGTCGTCTAGAATTGTAGAATTCTTCATTCTAAAATGAATGAACCTAAAGATATTTTTCCTCGAGCACTTTGTATATTGTATTACAGGAATGCCGAACAGATATTGCATAGACCGCAAACCTTCGCCGGTAGCTAGGTATCGTAGAGTGAACACAAGCCACTTAGCTATTCGTTTATTGCTATTGGATATGTAGAAAGATCTTCAAATTGTTTAGAATCCAAACCAAAATATAGCTTCTCAGCTCTCAATTCCACGAGAAATTTTGCGTAGCAATCCTGCTGTCGGCGGGCCAACCAATCCTTTGTCTAAACACGCCGACGTTTGTGTTGACATTCATTCTCCTCGCTGCCAATAAGTACGCGCCAAAAAAAATTGCAAGTCCATCTTTTTGTTCCATTTCGGTTAATTTCTTTTACTATTTCGCGTTTCTCAACAAAATATTCACATTTTTTAATGAAATGCGAGCATCTTCTACCCCATTTTCGCAAGCTTTGTCCATTCTCGGAATATCTGCACGTCCCCGCATGCCGTGTAGGATCAGCGCATTTGCAGAGATATTTTATTTGAATACCACTTACTCGAGAGTATATGGTGAAGTTTCTATAGGTGAAATTGTGTATCGTAAACTTAGTTGTAGCTGCAATCTCTGCCTGGAAGACGCTGCAGTCAATCCTAAAAGACTTTCTTAATGACAGAGTTTAACAGTCGGTTAATGTCTTTCTCTTCTGCCAAGTCTTTTATTAGATTTTTTGGTATTTGATCTCCTTTCACCAAAGAAAATTAAAGGGTTTTTTGTTTGTTAGCTTCTGACTCGCCAATATTTTGTGTTCAGATAAGTTGTAGTAGAGCTTCTACTTTCCTAATGTAGTTCAGTTACTTCTCTGAGAAAAGTAGTTGTTCTTATTCCGTGTAGGGTAGGGCCAGGCACTCGCATATGATGTGCTCTGCTGTTTCGTCTTCTTCAAGTCAAATTCGGCACTCGACTATTTTTAGTTTGTGAAGGTGATATCTTAATCTGTGGTAACCAATTTTTATATCATGCCTAGATAGATTAAGTATCTTCTTGGCATCGTTTCTGAAGGGCTGTGTAACCGTATTGGTCTGTCTAAGGCTTGGGGTGCTTTCCCAATAGGAGATGCACATGTTGTATTCCCAGCTCTTGTAATTTTAGATTATTAGCTAATTTGTTTATTGGACAGAATGGCTCGGGTACTATAAAGGGCGTCGACGAGCCTTTTCTAGCCAGTTCACTCGTGTCCGGGAACCCACCAGATTTTGGGTTTGTTCCTGGTACTGAGTTCTTGGATTGTTTCAAAGCAGTGCAGTACTTCTCTGGGGTCAATAATTGGCGAGCTAAGGGCTTTTATAGCTGCTTGACTATCCGTGAATATATGGATGCAAGCTCCTTTAATTCCTGACATTTTAATAAGGTTTGCTCTAGGACTTTTTCCCATGGGTATTCAGAATTTTTTTTTTTTGGTCCGTGGATACCAGCTCCCACCGCAGAGTCCATTTTTTTAATCATCCGTATATCACTTTAGGCCGTTTTGACAATTTAGTGGGTTGTTTTTCTCCGTTTGTTATTTTAGTAGAAAAACCGCGCAGATCATGTCGAGTTCGGGGATTTTCGTTAGTTCGAGGTGTTTACGAATGGTTTGCTCTTTCGTTTGTTTCAAACTTGCAGTTTACTATGGCCGCCGTGAGCCATGTTCTCATATAATATAGGGTCCGCCAAATAATTTTTTTTTGAAAATGCTATAAAAAGAAAACTACTGAATATTTTCTCAAATTTCTTTTTTTATTTGAAAGTACAATCCTTCCGGTTAATAATGGAAAATAATTTCATTCAAATGGCTGCCTCGGCTGGCCATGCAGTAGCCTACACGATGGGTCCAATTTTTAAGCACATTATCGATTGTGTGCAGCTGTATTTCACCAATGGCTTCACGAATATTATCCTTTAAAGCGTCAATTGTCTCTGGTATGTCGGCGTAACACTTATCTTTTACGGCACCCCACAAATAATAGTCCAACGGCGTCAAATCGCAGCTCCGCGGTGGCCAAACGACATCAGCTTTGCGGCTGATAATGCGATCTTCAAAAACAGGGCGCAAAACATCGAGTGCAGCTTCGGCTGTGTGGCACGTAGCGCCGTCCTGTTGAAACCAAATGTTGCCAATATCCTCCTCTTCAATTTTTGTCAACAAAATTCGTTCAACATGGCCCGATAACGATCGCCATTGACTGTAACGGCCACTCCTTGCTCATTTTCGAAGAAAAATGGCCCAATTATGCCTCTGGACCAAAATCCGCACCAAACACTGACTCGTTTTGGGTATATCGGCTTTTCGATGTATGCGTGCGGGTTTTCTGTGCCCCAAATGCGACAATTTTGCTTGTTTACATACCCGCCAAGATCAAAATGAGCTTCATCTGAAAAGATGATTTTTTTTGGCAAAATCGGCATCTTCTCTATGTCGCTATGTCGCAATATTTCCCAGCGTTGTTCAAGCGTATACACAACCATATTCGTTCAGCGGAAGGATAAAACTAATTATCTGTCAAATCAGACATGAGCTAAGTGTTACCATTCGCGAAATAAGCACTAGTTGAAAAAAAAGTTAAATGGCGGACCCTATATATATAATAGAAGCGTATGTTATAATGGGCCTTATCATTGCTGTATTGATCCAGTAAGTGATCTTTGGGGAGATACCCCAGGTTCTTCCATACTTTTAGGTTGGTGGTTGGTTCTTGTTGTTTAGGTGTGAGTTTCAATTTAGTTTTTTATCCAAGATCACTCTCAGATGTTTGACCTCGTCGGAATACTCTATGATAGAGTCATTAATGGAAATTTAAATTTCTTCTCTTTGTAAAAGGTACTATGACAGCCTTGTTCGGGTTGATAGAGGGTCCCTGTTTCTTATATCAATAAAGGACTATCTTAAGAGCATTTTGCATACGCGTAGTGACCTCGTTTGCTTAATTGTCCCTTATAATGTTGACCAGGCCTTTGGTAGTCTGTATTTGATACCTCTTCTGACGTTTATCATTGTGATACAATAGATCCAGGACTTTTCGAGCCTGATTGCTATTTTGAACACAGTGGCTGTGGCGTCTGTCCATAAGTATCCCTTTAACTGGATGCACACTGGATGTCACAGTTTGAGTTTAAAAAAAAGAATCACTTATTTCGTTAGTCAAACAGCCACCTTTTAATTCAGTTGCACATTTTGCTTACATCTTAGACCAATCAATGAATCTAAAAACAAAATCTACGCCAATTTATGGAATGATTCATCTCACAGACAAAACAAAAACACGATGACGAACTTTTGAATGAATTCGAATCGAAGAAACAGATGAAACAAATTTGTTTACATTTTGTCCGTCCCATTAAAGCATAGAAATTAATATTCTATTTGTTTGGCATACTGCCCTTTAGTTGACATTAATTTGCCAAAAAATTGCTCTAGTTGACCTTGGTTGTTTAAAAATATTTTATATTTAAATTTATTATTTATGTTGGTATTTCCAATTGAAAATATTTTTTTATGTTCGAATTCTTTAAGTCTGTAAAAGTGATTGAACTTATAAATTTAATCAAGAAATCCTTAACTGGTTTACATTTTATTAGTTTTTTTTTATATTAGTTCTTTTGCTAATCAAAAAGTAGCAAAGGTTATCATTGTCATTGTCAATCAATAAATTTGTTTATCTACAATTCACACTAATTGTTTAGATAAATAAAATTGTTTAGATTTCAGAGAAATGGAAAATCCTAATTGACTGATTGATAAAGAATAACAAATGTTTAGAGAGATAAGCGGGTTTGAGAGAAAACCCTACTTTAGGGTTGGCATGCCACAATTTGTGGAAAGTAGAATGACTTGGTTTGGAAATACATATTTTAAATGAATACCTTTGGAGAGGTGAAATGTGGATTGTGGACTTGACGTCAACCCATAAGAAGAGTGCAAGTGCCTACTTCGATTTACGAGAAAGTACAAAGTAACTGCATTCAAAAATGCCAAAATTTGATGGGGTTTAACTGGCACTATCCGACATCCGACAATGTTAAATACTTCGACATTATTTTGTAGCGAAACCTCCGAATTGGGGCACTCAAGGAGAACAAGCAATTGTGAACCATTTCGGGGGTGTCCCAAATTGAGAGGCCCTCCGAATCGGGTCAAATACTATTATGGCCAAATTACAAATCTGGAACCCGTTTTTCAGACGGAAATAGTTCAGGACCCTTGGGAGATACTTCTATTATTAGCTGGAGGAGCTAAAAGACTTTCCTAGAGTCGTTTATAAATCAGGATGTTTCTAAGAGAACGATACTTTGAGGTTCTTATAGCGGCGGTCCATTGTCACAATGGACTCAAATTGCTGAGCCGTGCCTACCGGCATCCACCAACCTACCTTCCTACCTTCCTACCTTCCCACCTTCCCACCTACCTACCTACCTACCTACCTACCTACCTACCTACCTATCTACCTACTTATCTACCTACTTAGCTTCCTACCTTCCTACCTTCCTACCTTCCCACCTTCCTACCTTCCTACCTTCCTACCTTCCTACCTTCCTACCTTCCTACCTTCCTACCTTCCTACCTTCCTACCTTCCTACCTACCTACCCCGTGAAGTTGCTTGGTTTAGGAGAGTTTTTATTGTGTGTAATTTAGACATTGGGGCCAGCGTTGCCAAAAAGTGCCCGATGGGGCTATTTAGCCCTCTGTTTTGTGTTTTAGCTCTTGAAATGGCCCTCAAATCTCGACTTTTTGCATTCTTTTTCCTATGGACCCCTATTTTTATGAAATATTCTGGGTTTCTTATAACATAAAGACGATAGGCGGCTTCGCTGCATTGGCAGGTTTTTTTTTGTGAAGGTTCGGTTTTGGTTCCGGTTAATTGAATTCTGTCCACCCGACAAAAATGAAGTGAGGGTAGCAATATCTAAACTGAAGTCCAACAAGGCTGGAGGGCCGGACGGTCTATAATTTAGACCCGCTGAACACAGCCAGCAATTTCCAAGATTTGGTCGGAAGTATGCTTGGTGGATGGAAGCCCAGCATCGTTTGTCCGATCTTCAAACCAAACCAGCTATAGAGTTATCAGTCTCCTAAACATCACGTATAAGATCTTGTCTGCCGTATTGTGCGAGCGCTAAAAACCATTTGTCAAAGACCTGATTACTTTAGAAGGCCCCATCAGAGTGCGGCCTTAGGCCCGGTAAGTTCACAATAGTTTCTCCAGGAGACTATTCGGCGATGAACTCTAGGAGCTGGTAAAACGTATGCGACTTGAGCATTTGAGTCGGCTGGGATATGTAGAGCTAGTGAACACCTACTCGCAGAATCGTCGACTCTAATACCTTTCTTTAGTTTCTTCTAATCGAAATCACAGGTAAGTACATGGCTACAAGCCCAGCAATTTCGTAATAAGAACAACAACGGGGAAGCAAAACATCGGTCATACTAAAATATTCTTAATGCATTTATATCTTCCTAATCCACAGTGGACGTCACGCTTGAGCAATGCTTTGGACAGTAGGTCTCCGTCAATATTCACGGATATGGCAAAAACCCGTGAAGGAGTCGGGAGTTGTAAATACGAATAAAATGAATGAGATGTGGACGACGGGAGAAAACTGGTCGAAAACTACAGTTGCTCTATTCCCGAGAAGGATGATCACTGGTCTGTCTCAACTTGTGCTTAAAGGTGTTACTATCCCGATCTCCGATGAAGTCCAAATATCTGGGAGAACTCGTCGACAAAAAAACTCTAAGGTCCAAGCATGTTGGATCGAAAACCGATAAAACACTGTCGACTTTCTGGCAGTGTAGAGACGCTTCTGGCATGACATGAGGCTTATCTCTGTAAAATGTCATTTGGATCTATACGATCTCCGCTCTTGAAGTGTAAAAAACATTGAAGCTGAAAAACATTTCTCGCTTAAGTAGATGTGGCTTTTGGTACTATACGCATTGGAATTTTGAAGAATTTTGATTCCGGCAACGGAATGGCTTCGGTCAGACTCTGATCTCCCGATCTCCGATGAAGTCCAAATATCTGGGAGAACTCGTCGACAAAAAAACTCTAAGGTCCAAGCATGTTGGATCGAAAACCGATAAAACACTGTCGACTTTCTGGCAGTGTAGAGACTCTTCTGGCATGACATGAGGCTTATCTCTGTAAAATGTCATTTGGATCTATACGATCTCCGCTCTTGAAGTGTAAAAAACATTGAAGCTGAAAAACATTTCTCGCTTAAGTAGATGTGGCTTTTGGTACTATACGCATTGGAATTTTGAAGAATTTTGATTCCGGCAACGGAATGGCTTCGGTCAGACTCTGAACCAGGTAAGGAAAGACATCGCATTTTCACAGCTGGCTCCAAATCCAGACAGAAGTCTGGTTGCCTAGCACAGTGAATCTTGATTGAGTCCCAGGTCACACTGGAATCCAGGGAAATAAGTAGTTTGCAAGGTTCAGAAGGAGTTTCCTGAGGTTCCGGACATGCGTTTGATCTGCCTCCATCTGTAGTCATGTCTTTCATTGATACCTGTGTTTATCTTGAACACCAGGTTCAGTGGTGCGACTGCGATGAGGGGCAGACAGACCAATCGATTGCGACCAGAAATCTGAAGAAAGACTTGATATTCAACTGTAAATAGATTGGTAAGGCCCAAAATCTAGCGTTGTATAAAATAAATAAAAAATATTAGCCGTCCTAAACAGGACCAGAACCTAAAGTGTATCTGCTCCAATCATTATGTTTGGCATATTTTTTTAAGAAGCATCTCTTAGCAGTTCTTACTTTTGGATGTTTCTTACTCTTGTCAATATTTCCCAAGAGGTGGGGCAGCGAATCAAATTTTGGAGGTGGTACGGGTCGGATTTGCACCAAGTAGTTCAAGTAGTTGGCATGCTTCCATGTTTTTGCATATACATGTTTTTTCTAATAAATTAATCATCCTTTCGTTGTTAAATTTGGCATCATTGCATATTCATTCATGAATGTTTGAAAAGTTCTTCCTCATGTTGAAAAATGTCTCAGACATTTTTAAATGCTTCAAAACGCCCCTGTGCAGATAAATACCATCACCAGACGTACAAATCAAACAAACAAATATGTCTCCCCTTCTTTAACCAACAACTTAACAAATACTTTCACAGAGGATCCTTCGATGGGTGGCAATCCATACAACATCATGCAGCATGCAATGAATTCCGTTGTAATGCTCATCGATCATATGGTTGTTGCATTTCCGATGCGATTATTGCACTGCGTCTATCCAATTGCAATCGGTCTCATATACATGGTATTTTCCCTTATCTATGCCTTTTCGGGCGGTACTGACTAGTAAGTTTTTAACTATGTTTTTTGTTTTTTGTTGCACCCAATTTGAATTTTTTTAATTTTCTTTTAGCTTTGGAAATAATTTCATCTATCCAATTCTCGATTGGATCGATGGTTCGGGAGTAGCTGCTATGTCAGCTTTGGGCGCTTTACTATTTTGTATAATATTTACATTTTTACTATTTTGGCTTTATAAGCTGAGGAAGTTTATGCACAGAGAGTGCTTTAATACTCCTAGTCCCCATTGTCTACCAAAATAATGGATACCTTATGTGTGTGGATTGAAGTTTGTACATATTATATAAGGAAGATTGTAATAAAATTATTTTTGATTAGAAGAGAATATTTTGAATCATATAAAACCTTTGCGAGAGCGGATTACAGGTTTTGGGAAATCTTACTTTTCGGAGGTGTACCATTTGAAGCTTGATGAAATAATTGGCTTGATTTAGCCTTTGGTTAACTGACTAAGCAGTATGAATTGGTGCTAATCTGACAGTTTGTTTTAGTATATCGTCTCGCTTTATCGACGAAGGTATGATCGGCATTGAAGCGGATTTTGTTGCTTTGAGGGGTTCGACGAACTGTCGTTTTCGCATTACTTCGTAACTAATGCCAATCAAATGCTGAAGTTTTTAAGCCTGCCTCTTGTTCGCGATTCAATAGGAACGGTGTTTGACACTGGCTCTTTGATGGGGTTCGTAGGGTTCCTTAGGCAATACCAACAGGGCTCCAAAAGGCCTTATCGTATATTTAAAAACATAAAATTGGATCAAGCTTCGTTACACCTGCGGTCATTCGAAGCATCATTTTTAAATTAAAAAATATCAGGCATAGATGACTCATACAGTGCCAAAAGCTTAGCTTCTCCAACTATTGTACGTGCGAAGATACATTTTTTTTTGGCACGAATGGAAGGGGCCTACTTTTTAATGCTTCTCAGGACAGTTTTTACTCCTGGATGTTTGTCACACCTTCCCAAAAGATGTGGCATTAAATCAAAACTTTTACGAGGTAAGGGTCAGATTTGAACCGGGGATGCCTCGCTTAGCAGTCCAACGCACTAAGCAGCTGCACCCAATCAACTTCTTAGCTGCCGTCAATTTATCCACATAAAATTTGAACATTTTCCAAAACTGCGAGGCCAGTTCAGGTTCTGAGAGGCGAAGGGACTTCGTTTTAGATTTGGAGAAATTTCTCGGTCACAGAAGATAGCAGAGTTTTCCTGAAACTAAATCCAACCAACTCTTACACAGTGATTATTGGTGTTGTCATCCACGGTTCAGTTTTCCATTGGACAAAATTTCTAGAACATGTCGGAGTGGTTCGTAGAATCAGATACCGCGTGTCTCTTTTAAGTTAATACAAATCATATTCCCCTCTAAAGCATCCAACCAAAGATCAAGGGCTAGTTGCAGCTATGTTTTATCTTGGCTTATGGTACCTCCATGGCCACGGGCCTTTAGTGTATAAAGAAGAAATATATTTGGCTTTGTTTTGCATACATTTTGTGTCGAATAAAAGTATACATGAATTTTCCTGAAACTGTGCTTCGTTGCATGGCCCTTATTGAATGCTAAATAGATATTATGTTTTTGTCTACATCTGTAGAAATATTTTTAGGCAGGTTTGCTGCTGCCTCTCAAGTATGCGAAACAAAATTATAATAATAGTATTCAGCCTAAAAATAGGCAGTGGTTTTTTTCAAGTTCCGTGTCCACAGATAGTGTCCATCAAACAGGTGCAACCAACTGACAACTGACACTCATGAATATAAAACGAACAAATACCAAAATTTAACCATCAACTTATTACTTTAACAGGAGCTCCTCCCGATATTGGTGGCAATCCATACAACATCATGCAGCATGCAATGAATTCCGTTGTTATGCTCATCGATCATATGGTTGTTGCATTTCCGATGCGTTTATTGCATTGCGTCTATCCAATTGCAGTCGCTGTCACATACATGTTGTTCTCCCTTATCTACATCTTCGCTGGCGGTACTGACACGTAAGTTTTGAACTATTTATATTGAAAGCCAACAGTTTGATTGAATGTTTTTTTTTTTATTATTTTAGCCGAGGATATAATTACATCTATCCAATTCTTGATTGGATTAATAGTCCGGGAATGGCTGTAATTTCCGTTTTTGGAGCTTTACTTTTTTGTTTAATATTTACATTTTTACTATTTTGGCTTTATAAGCTGAAAAAGTTTTTGTTCAGAAAATGTTTTAATACCGCCAGTCCTCATGTACTACCAAAATAATGGTCATTGTGTGTGTGTGAGTTTTTTTTTGTTCATTTTAGTTAAGGAAATTTATAATAAATTATTTTTTAAAAACATTTGTCGTTGGTATACTTATTTTCACGTGAAGATACATTTTAAATTGTTTAATCCCTCAAACGTGCTGAAATTTTTATTTTGGACATCCCCTAGTTTGAATAAATTTAACTTCTGATTAACCTACTTGGAGCTATGCACTAAGCTATTAAGTCTTCAAATCGGTTAAAATCGGAGTGAATTTTCAATTTAATTGGTCAAAGGTTTAAATTTATTAGCGAGTGGCTTAGCTTTTTGCTCCTAAATTGAAAAATAGGGAATCTTAGTGTACTGAATGGATTGACGGGGATAAAATCGATTTTGTACAAAACTTTCGGGATCTTTCAATAATTTTTGTCTGAATCGTAAGGATTCCCTCTGTGGCAGAGGCTAGAGGGAAGATAACAGGTAACAGTTTGACCAAGTTTGACCAAAGGAATATGCCTTGGAAGAGATAGGCTACATTTTTTCTTAATCTGTCTTAACGAGCTCTTTTGAGTTCAATGTCTTGAACCTTTAACATATTGCCTTAAGAAAATTGTCCTCTGCAGAGTATTTATATAAAAAAAATTTCTCTTAATCATTTGACATGTTGAACCTCTCAGTTTCTCATGATAGCTTCAACAGAAATTTAATTTTTCTGTTTTGTCCTTGAATTTTGTAGCCATTTAAGTCAGGTTTAGTTAAAGGGCAGCACTCGGTTTCCAGGACAAGACTGCGAGTCCACAAAGCAACCTGGCTCTGTCTAGATGGTCAAACCGCCAACTGAATTCATCAACTGTCTAACGAAAAGAAGCTGCGAACTGCCCAGATCGATTGGAGTACGCAGAGTCTATAGAGAGCGCGTGAACGAGAACTCTCCGCTGTGAACTCAACCTTCTCCTCCTTCTCGAATGCGAATATTGTGGGGAACCAGTATCGCAACATTATCAAGGAGGTAGCCGAGCCATCGTAGGCTACCAATAATTATGAGTTTGTTGCACGTCACAACTAGAGCAGCGAGGGAAGAGTATCCAGCCAGGAGAAGGAAGGAAAAGCAAAGAAAAGCTTGCCTAGAAAGAAGAGGGCATAGGGCGGCCTTCAAGCATGAAGAGTCCCGCGATCGAAACAATATCCGGATGTTTAACAAGAAATCTAAGCAACTGGCGGCTGGCTTCAAGACCGGAACGCTGGCTCTTCTAAATAGTGATTGAACCCATGTCACCATAGAGGTGTTTAGGCAGCATTTCCAGCAGTTGCTAAATGGACATCATGTAGCAAGAGGTGAACCCACGTCCAGTCAATGAAGGACCAGTACTCCCACCCAGTATAGAGGAAGCATAAAAAAGCTTAAGAACAACAGGGTCGCCGGCTCTGATGGTCTACCTGTAAAGCTCTTCAAAAACAGAGGTGATGTTTTGGTAGGACGCATGCACCAAATCATCAATCAAGCTTGGGTGAAGGAAAGCATGCCCGATGACTGGACCATAGGCTCCAACTACCAGAAAGGAGATCCTTTGTAACTTCTTCAATCTTGCTCCTAAGGAGAAAGTGCACAGGGCAGGTTTCAACACGGATGTTTCAACATCTTCAGCAGATCCGTCCAGCTACTGGGATATGCGAAAATATTGACATCATCGGACGCTCCCAACGTGCCATGGTAGAGGCTTTCAGGGCTATTGAAGAACAGGCGAAGTAGGTGGTACGTTAAGTAAATAAGGACAACACTGAATACATTCTGTCAACAAACAAACAAGCATCTGTCCACAGGCTAGTACAAAACGTCACCTATTGATAACAGCAACTTCGAGGTAGTTAAGGAGTTCATCTACATTGGTGTAAACATCAACTCCACGAATGACAAGTTAAAGGAGACTCGACGAAGGATTAACCTAGGAAACCGCGGCTACTATGGTTTGGCGAAATATCCAGCCAAGAGGATCGTCGAAACCCAGTCACCTGGTTCGAGACGTCAAGGAAGCCCGAACCTCCGTTTTAAATACCAAGCCATTGCGGATGCCACAGCGCTTTGTCTGGATAACTGGAAGCAGCGTTCGCAGAGGCAGAAAGTGACTCCTCACCAGTCGGGAACCCATTAAGTAGGTAAAGTTATTAAGTAAATGGTCATCTGGTAGTGTGGTAGGGTAAGAAGAGACCCGCATCCAGTCCAGACAAAGTGGAAGAAATTCCACCTCTCATGTTAGGAGAGGTCGTTTCTGCTATTAAAAAGCTGGGTTTGATGGCCTGCCAGCGGAACTCTTGAAACATGTTGGTGATGTTTTGGACCATATGCCCGATCCCTGCGTAATGTCACATACAAAATGCTATCCAACATACTGTGTGAACGACCTAAGGTTGTAGAAAATTTACCCAAATTTCATGAACTAAAATTATTAAAAGACGAACACCAATTGGAACATTTTTCATCTTAAATAATTTCTGTTTGTTTTTTTTATTTCTTTTTTTTTATATTAATTCAAAAATTACTTTTTTTTATATATAATCTTAATCATTTTTCATATAGTTATTTCTAAATATAATTATTATTTTTTTTTTAACATAATAATAATTTGATGAAGTTTATATTTTGTTTGCAATTATAATTGAATGATTTTTTGTTTTTCCATTTTACAATTTTCTATACATGGTTACATATTCTATGAAATTAATATATATATATATTTTTGTATATATATATTATTTTAGTATAATTCCTAAAGTATTTATTTTTTTTCTTTTAATTTAATTTTGCTTTCTTTTGTTTATAATTTGATAATTTATATAAATACTATTTTTTTCTTTAATTACAATTTTTTTTTTTTTTAATTTATTTTTGTATATATATTGAATCTTTACAAAAATAGTATCTATGGTCTTAATTTTCATTATAACATTTCACATTCTAAATGCATACATAATTTATTTATTTTTTTCTTTAACGAAATTTTTTGTTTTAAATCGGATTCGTATTTGAAACTAGATTTATATATGATTTTTTTTTTGTTTTTGATAGCAAGAGTTAGGAGTTAATTTTCTTGCAAAGTTTTTTTTTTAATTCAATTTTATATAATAATTTTTTTTTTCTTACTTTTCTGCTAATAACAATCCCATTATTTTTTTTTTAAAGCCATTCTTTGTTCCACTATCAATATCTCAGGAAGGTTTCGTTTTCTTCCTCGGTTTTTTTTTTGTTCTGTTAAATATTATGTATAATTATGAAAACGTTTATTTGATTTTGTATAAATGTTTTATTTTAGTTATTTTTTTTTTTAACATTTACCAAACTCTCTTATTGCATTCATGCACTTTGCATACAGAAGGCACCTATATTACTTACCGCATTCCATTTAGTTATTTATTTGTTTTTTATTTATTTAATTCTATTTAGAAGGAAATTAAGTTGTGTTTTGCATTTTCCTGAAACAAAAAAAATTTGTATATTTCAAGGATTAACTATGGGTGAGGAACTAAGAGCTAGGAGTATCTTAGCGAAAAGTGTTATAATAATAGGTTTAGACTTTAGTTTTTTGTTTTACCAAAATTATGGTTTCGAATTTCGCCAACAATTATTATTGAAAGTCGGCAAATAACGGTTTTCATTGGCTATTTAATTTTCTTTCGTAAATAATTTTTAGTCGTGTTTAGTTTTGGCCCTAATTGCGATGACATCGTACAGAGTTTTTGTAGTAATAGCTACGCGAACTGGCCTCTTTGGATAAACAATAAGGTATGGGTGGGTTAATAGGCAATTATGTTCAGTGGGGACTTTGCAAGGAGAATGCTGTTTGTTTATAATCGCACAACACCCGTAAAGTCTGATGACAAGGCTGTTAACGCCCCGGGCTGGTTTGTAACTTCTTTTCTTTCTTTTCATAGTGTGGGAGTCATAATCCCCAAACCCTCATAAATAATAATCTACATTGTTCTGAGTGCGAGAAGGTCGTTATTTTCACTTCCCTTTAACCCTTAATAGACTATTTTTTTTTTTGAACTGAAAAAAAAAATAATGTTATAAAACTCGCGTTTCTAACCAACATTTGTTCTACGACTTTGCAATTTCGCAAAAAAAATTTTTCGACGTTGTGACACCTTACTGAACATACACGAGTCAAATAATTCGGTTTCAAGTGTGCAAACGGTGGCGCTTGCATCAAGAAATATTTTTAAAGTGGCAGCGGAAAGTTTGAAAAAATTCGTTTGACAAAGTTTTAATTATTTTTGGTTGGTTCCTGGCGGTACCAGTGAGATAATAAGGGTTAATTGATAACCCCAACCTAATGTCTAACAAGGGAAATCGAAATTCTACAACTACTTAGCTTCGGTGATGTTCCATTGACTGCCTGGTTCGGTCTTCGTTTAGATATTTAAAGTGCAAGAAGATATTACCTATCTCAAAACACAGGCAGACTTCCTGAACCCATTTCTGGACTACTCGACGGCCGAGAATCCAGAAAAGAAGTCCTAGCAATTCATGTCGAGTTGTATTTTCTTAGCGTCTTCCTACATCCCTTACCGTCTAAACGCTATTCAGTTTACAACAACAATTTTATGAGTGGGAGAAATTTTTTGATGTGAAAGATGTCATCAAGGGATCGTCAATTTTGGATACTTCTTAAGCCATTCTTTTAAAAAAATTAATGTCTTGACTCATGGGGACACAATTTTGAAGCAAACAGTCGATATTTTCAGCGAAATAGAACAAACTGTGATAACAACTTGCGGTGTATTTTTTAAATGATAACATTAAGGTCGTTAATGACTGTTTGCAAATGGGCTTCTATACTGACTTAAAGTTTTCAGCAAAACAATTTCCAAGAAAAAAGAAGTTGTTGGTAAGGCCTTCTTCTTTTTTGAAAGCTGCTGTTGGCAGCAAAACTTTAACTCTTCCTGGAGCATAAGTGACAACCGAATCCCTTCATCAGCTGTGTCCACCACCTAAATTTTTAGGATTAGGCTTCAGTCAGAACAGTAGAACTCCATGTCGTTCTTGGCCTACCTTTTCGCCTTGAGGGTTTCATTAGAAGCACTGCACGGCTATGTTGTCATCTGGCAGTAATTGTACTGGCTGTGGAAGTACCCAAAAATCACAATTATTTTATGTTATCTTTCACATGCCCAAATGGCTTGTGGGTACTCAGTCTATATACATATATAACCAAAAAGTAAAGCCTCTGAGAAATCAAAGACTACAGTAGAATTTTTTTTAAAAAAACCCAATTAGCTCAAAACCTGGGTAGTCGTTCACGAACTTTTGTGAAAATAATCGCGGAAGCGATGCGAGCTAACGATCGCGCTCTGAGTTTGTTGGAATGTTATTCATAAAGTTCAGCAACACTTTAAAAGTAAATCGTTACTTCAATTGTTTTTTTTTTTTTTTCAAAAATACTAAAATCAGCTTTTTACGAAATCACCTCAGCTGTCGCGTAAGAATCGCAATCGATTTGCCCGATTATTGAGTTACGTGAAGTAAATTACAATACGAAGTAAAAATTGTATTGAGCCATAGCGATTTTTGAAGTAACGTGACTACAGGACTAACCCCGAGACGACATCATCTGACGATGGGTCTCTAATAGAATTATTTTCCTGCAGACGGCCATCGTCTCGGCGTCCTTTATTATTTGCTTCATGTATCATTACAATCGAATCGCTCATCGTTTTCAAATTTGAACAGTTTGAAAGGAACTTCCTGCAAAATTTGACATCTGCCAGTTACTTCGGCCTTGTTATTCAATTGAGTTTTTAAAGGCCTTACTCGCTTTTAATAAGGTATATTTCGTATTGCCGGATGTGGATCTACAATCGATTTGATAGGAGCAACATTCATCCACAGCGTTCTATTTCAGTCCTAATGTACCAAAATGGCCCATAGCAGAGTTGAGGTAATTCCTTTAAGGACTCCACCAAACAGACGACTCAAATGTCAATCTGCTCGGTTGGACTTAAAACTCTCCAAGTTATGCGCAAAGTCTTTTGCTATTGGGAAGTACTTTTCAGGTCGGTGAATTAGCAGATAACATTAGCAGGAGGTTTTAGGCCTGCCTCTTCTACCCGATTGTAAAAGAGGCAGGCCATTGCCTTTTTGACGGGGTTCATACGATCCCTCCTTGGAACATGACAATACCAACTGAGTCGGTCGTGCTCCAATTTTTTCGAGATGGGTTCTTTGACGTGAAGGCTTCCTCGGATTCTGGAACTTCTTATTCGATCAAGCTTACTCCAAACGATAATACGACAGCAAATTGTACCAAAATTGTGCAATAAAATGTTCATGACTCCTTAATTTCCTGCAAATCGCTGCTATTGTAATACTTTTTTCTTAAAGGGATATAGGGCTTTCGGAAAATGGTATACACTTCGACACTTTATTAAAAATCAAATGATTGTGAAAGACGTTACAAGCAAGCGCCACCTTTCTGTCGAAGGACAAAACAACGATTTTCAATGAAACGGTTTTAACAACTCAAGCCCTGCACCTTCGTCAGACCACGTTGACCATAGACCATACGATTACTGTTCTATTACAGTTGGCTTCAATCACAAATTTTTTGAAGACGTATTTGAGTTTTGAGAGTTTTTTTTATGACGAGTACTCACAAATTAGGGCGACTATCGCAACTCATCGGCTCATAACTAAAATACTCAGTGGAAAACCACAAATTTTAATTTTTCTGTAATTTTGGCAGCAAAAAAGCGATGCGAGTTTTCGGTCATCTCATATCTGAGATAACCCGAAGAAATTTTAAACGATGATCGAATTAATCGTATCCAATTGTCCGTCAACCAAAAGTTGAAACAAAAAATACTACAGAGATCAGCGGGTAAAGCTGACTTTCGGTAAAATGATTGACTGTGTCGCCGAGTCTTCTGTCAAACTGACAAATGGAATTAGATTCAAGTCAACCCTGGTCCCGAAGAATTACCCTAGAAAACCGCTGCTACTTCAGTTTGGTAAAACAAATGGGTTCAAAATTCCTAACTCGAAGGACAAAGTGTATGCCCTATGACGGATATTCGGTCCTTGTGTGCGAGGAGGGCGAATGGAAGAGAAGATACAACCGCGAACTCTATGAACTGTACCAGGATGTGGAGATAGTACAAAAAGCCAAAACTCGTCGACTAAATTTTCTCGTCCACATCAAGCTAATGGAGAATATAGCTTCAGCTAAGAGCCCCCAGGTTCGAGACGACAGAGAAGACTGAACCTTTGTTTTAAAGACCAAGCCATTGCGGATGCCAGAGCGCTTGGTCGGGATAACTGGAAGCACGGTGCCCGGGATCGCAGAGGATGGAAGGCTGCCGCGTCTCAGGCAGGCACTTTGCACTAGTCGGGAGCCCGTTAAGTAAGTGAGATACTCTGACCCCGATATGATTTAAATTATGAAGACTTGTCAAAATCACCCAATACAGGAATACAGGTGTGATTTTGAACTAAATTTTTGTTTATTTTCTACTAAGAAAAATGTTTAATATTTAAAAGTTTGTAAAATGGCTCTTCCTGCAAGTCCGGCATTCGACGCTTAACCCATTCGACGTTCCACTAGCATTTGCCACCAAAAACAAACTATCTTCATCAATGCCTCTGCTGTTTGGCAGTTTTTTTTTATCTTCATGCAATTTCAACTGCTACAATCACTTGACAACCCAAAACGCGACGGAAATAAAAAACATGTAAAAAATCCACCTCCCATGTAAATGGTGATGCAACAAAAATAAAAAAAAATTACTACATATTGTTTAGTGACATAATTTAATATTTAACATAAACTTTATAATTTCCTCTCGAAAATTTAATTCATTAATTTATTTATTCCTTAGTTTTGCTCAAGTAAACTTAAAAACAAAATAATAATACTTTCTTAGGAACAATGAATACGTTCGGTTTACGAGGTATTATTATAATTTTATTTTATTTTAGTGTTTTTTTTTATGTATAATAATAACCTGCACTCTCTTACTTGATACAAAAAAAATATTAAAAAAAAAAAAATAATCTCATTCCATTCCATTCACCTTATACACTTAGAAAGCTCTTTCTTAGTTTTAAAACCAATATTTTGTTTGTATTTGTTCGTTTTTTTTTTCTATAATAATTAATTTTTTTTTTGTTTTTCCTATATAGAGAGGTACTGTACTTTTAGAACATTATTTTACTTTTCATTTCCTTGTTTAACGCTTTGTATTGTATTTGTGTGTTGTTATGTGTGTGTCTGTCTGTCTTGAACTACATTATTATTTTTTTTTATTTACAATATTTTTGTATTTTATTTTTCTTTATAGAAAATCAACAAACCAAATTAAATATTAAAGTGAAGAATATATGCATATAGCTATTTTTTATTAATTTTTGGTTTCTGCTCTAAATTAAATGCTGATATGTGTCTAACAACCTACAAAACTGGAATGTGGTGAGTAAAGAATATAGAATATGTATTTATTTCTATTTCTTGTTCAAAAATTTAACAATTGACATAAAGTGAGCGTATAATTATAATTATTATGTTTTATAAAAATGAGTCAGCGGTTATTCTTTCTTTTAAACAAACTACCAACAATCCATTCTCTAAATATTCATACTTGTGGGGTTTTGGTTTTTTTTTTCTCTTTTAATTTAATGCTAAATTTTTAATAATATTTTTTTTATTTTTATGAACTATAATACTTGTTTGATCATTTTACAAAAAGGAATGACTTACATATAAATTTATATATATTATTTTTAAAGAAACAATCTAGTCGACATAATAATTTTATTCTTTTTTTCCTCAATTTTTTTTTTTAATCTTTTTTTTTTTTGTCAGTCTATGATTTATTTTTATAACAAAACTTTTTTTTTGTTTAATTATTATTATTAATTTTTTTTTTTCTATATAATAATTTTTGGTATTAATCTATTTTTTTTAAATTTAATTATTTCTTTTGATGAACTTATTTTTTACATATAGTTTTTTTTTTCTTGTAACATTATCGTGCAAACAAATTTTCTGTGGTATAATAGAATTTTGGTAAGTTTTTTTTTAGTTTTATTTTTATTTTTTAACTTTTGATGTGAGAATGAGAAATTATAAAATTTAATTATTCCTTTTTTATGTATTTTGTTATCGGTTATTATTATTTTATTCGTCATTTTAGTGCCTTTTGAACTGAAACTGAAAATGTGTTTATTTGTTTTTTTCATAAATATCTTTTCTACTTGTCTCCGTCTAATGTCTACACAGACATTCTTACATTTAAATACTGATTTATATATATTTATATATATTTAGCTTACAATGCTAACAAAAAGCTATATTTCTTCGTTTCTTAACATTCTTGTTTTATTTTATTTTTTATTGAACTTAATACACGCAAATGAAGGAAATCAGCATTTATTTTATTGAGGAACACTTAAGGTTAAATTTTTTTTTTAAATTTTTGCAAAAGCAGGGAAGACAGAAATAGGAAGAAGGTTTCTTAATACTTTCAACAAAAATTCGGACAAAGTTTTTATTTCTGAAGAAAATCAGGAAGGTAGTGATAGGATGCAGTGGTTGGAAGGTTCACATAAACTTATCTTCAAGCTCATACTTATTGGCAGTGATGCTTCTAACGTTGGAAATGATTTGGAAGGTTATGTGTCTTTTTAAGACCTTCAATCAGTCGAAGGAAGTTAAAAGTTAATAATACTGCTAATAATAGGTTTGATTTGACCCAATATGTCATGTCTGTTATAGCCATGGTAGGTTCATGCCCTTAGATTGCTTATGAAGTTCGTAGATATTCACAAAAATATTCCAACTATAAACTATAGCAAACCAGCTATATTCCGGATCTCCCTGAGGTTTCGCGGAAAATGCTAAGTTTTGGGTGTAGTCTTTGATAGACAACTTAGTCGGAGGTTAAAAGTTAGTGAACGTGGAAAGCAGCTAATAAATTCTACGCAAGCAACCGCAATCGTCGACAGAAATCGGAATGTAAACGACGAGAATTGTGAGACCTATTCTCACATATGGCAGTTGCCTGGTGGAAATTCGCAGACAAAGCAACCAATCTTAGGCTAATGACAAAAATATAAAGACTAGACAACTTCCCAAGAACACTTTGGGAAGCAGCCAAACCCAAAGCTGGAACCCACAGATTTTGAAAATTTGTGTTGGAAAAAACGAACTTCATAGACAAGGAACAGTCGCCATAAAAGGATCAATACTTTAAGCTGAATACATAGTTATTAAAATTTTCGAACAATCTTACACCCAAGGAGATGTCCGCTCTATTAGCAGTAAGAAACTGGAAAAGTGACAGGTTTGGATGGCATCTTTCCGGAGTCATACACTGCGGAAAAAATACAAGGCGTTGACTAGCGCGTCCTACAGGGACATACTGCAATCATGCATAGTCCTTTATACATTTAGGCGAGAGAAAGTAATTGCCATTCTTAAGATCACAAAAGCTACTGACGAACTGGAGAGCTATCGACATATAGGTCTATCAGGGCTCGGTAATTGGTCCTATCATCGAACAAGCTGGACTTCTTTCGGGTCGAATCTTCGAGGACCGCCTACTATCCTAGACGGCCCATATCTAGGTCGGATTCGATAAAAAAACTTAAGGCCAGTTTTGCTTTTAGCTCAGGGCTCTGTTCTGACTCTTTTGCTGTTTTACCTTTTCCTACACCTGCAACTGAATCGAAGGAAATTGGGTGGGAAGACAACTTGGGGGCTAGGATATTCTGAATACAGAGTTGACTTTAGCTTGAGCAACGCAACGTATTTGGATACGATGGATCAATTAATCTGCTGAAGAAACATAAAAAAGGGACTTAAGTAGCGAAACCCATCCATTAAGCTCACTGGAGAGCTATGTAATGATGTGGTTACTGTAAGCTCAGCAGAATCAAGCTAAGATATCTTTATACTGAAAACATCGCTCAGGCCCCTTGGATTTGACCTACCTCCGCAATGTTTGGTCGTCGCTTAACATTATCCGAGCCAACCACAAATGATTTAGACTCGCTCTTCCTGGTTGCGGGAAGTGTAAGCAGTGTGGAGCCTAAGGACAGACCACATTGTAGCCGAATGCAGCAAACGATCCTACTCAGATGACATTAAAAAGTTTGCTGTAATAGAATGGCTCCGCAGATACCCTAGAAGTTCCGATTCAGCTTTTAATTTTTAAGATGAAAATGATTTCTGTGGACTTTTTCGTCAGTTTCAATTTGTAAGTCCAGAAAAATGTTAAGCTGCAATAAAATAACTCATTAAGAACCAAACATTTTGTATTTCATGGAATGAGGACGAATCTAAACATTTTCTGTGGAATTATAAGTCTGAACAACTGTATTGAGCTATAAGCTGACAAAATATGGGGGTCGACTCTGGGTGAATGAAGACCAGGCAAAAGTTCACATATTCCAGCTATATTCGGTAATATTCAGTTTGGTCGATTGATAGACAGCTCCTGGCACCACGCTAGAGAACCAAGAAGGCTTAAAAGTTAAAACAAGAAAACTGTACACTTTCCCTCAAGAATGCACAAATTGCTGGAAAACTTCCTGCAGGTAATCAGAGTGTTTGGAAAGCTGCAAATGCGCAAACATAGCATTTGTACTCGAAGGGGTGCCAATTCTGCTAGTAGCACATTTTAATATTTGTAATGTGCCCGCCGTTTTGCTCAGTTTCTCTTAGTTTGTACCCCATTATAACTAACTCCCTTATTTCCTCCTATACGGGCACTTCAAAATGCCGCCAATATCATTCAGTACTGCCTCGGTAAGACTGCCTAATGGCTTGCGCATTGTGAAGCAGATCCTGATTTCAGTACTAATTTCACTTAGTTTTTACTACATCGATTTCCGCTTGGGTACTTATGAATATCGCAAAATGTCTGCCAGATACTGCTTCCATCGGCATTAGCTCTGCGCCACTCTAGGATCGAACAGAATTTTTAATTCGAAGGCCCTTATCATGACTAGGGATTGTCTATTCCGCCCCCTAATTTTGAAGCATCTGTGTAGATCGCTATTTTCTTGCCATTCCTCCCTTTCCAAATTTCTATAAATCATACCGGCTGTCGAAGTCAAGTCGTCCAAAATGGACCCCTTTTATCTATGAATAATCCTTGACCAAACACTTACATAGAACTCTCAAATTGCAAAGGACATCGGCAAAGCTAGAATCTCCCTTTGGACCTGCAAAAGTCTGCTTGGAAAACATTTTGCTCAAAAAACTAAAATGGAACTGTGGATGTGAACAGCAATCGCTTGACCTATTTTTGCATGGTTGCAAAAGTAAAACGGTAGTCTATACAAGCCAGGCTCAAAAAACTGCAAAGATTAGCTTGTGTGGGTATGTCAATGTGGGAGCAATGCGAACAGAAGAACGTACCGCAGCGCTAAAAGTCCTACTGAAGCATCCTCCACTTCATCCCTATATTTAGAAAAAAACAATGACAAACCGCTCCATTCTCACCTCAAAGGATGAAGGCAAAGCTGAAATTCATGCAGACCTTGGACAGAAGCTCAATAAAGATGATCTCTTTAAGTTATCACACAAACAGACAGTTCTCTAAATCGATACAACTTCAGTCACAACTTTAAGGCTGCATTCCCAAAACGAAAGAACTGGGAACAGAATAAATCCACATTTATGTTAAAAATTCGCGGACCTTTCCAAAACCGATGTATTAAAAGTTGGAGCTGGAGTACAAACACACAAAAATATCTTCCCTCTATTCTAGCATGGAAAGAAGCAACTCTATATTTGAAGTGGAAATACATTCAATAGAGCTCTGCTTCAGAGAGAATCTAAACAGGAACGTCATTGGCAAATACATTTGTATGCGATCTGACAGCAAGGCGGCACTTCTTGTTATTAACGCCTTGGAAATCACTTTAAGGTTAATTTGGGACTGCCTAAAAATTTGTACAGTACTAGTGCAAGGACACTGTGGTTTCGATGGGAATGAAACAGCTGGTGAGCTTCCCAATAAAGGAACTGCCGCACCATTCATTATGCCAAGACCATTCTATAGTGGGCCTATTAGCTCCTTAAAGTGCCGCATAAAAAACTGGTTAGAAACTACATATCTTACTGCGAAACAATTTCCGAAACCATCTCCTTCTTCAAAAAGAACTGAGCAACTCCGTCAACTATCCTAGACGGGCAACTGCTGAGTAAAAAAACACCTCATGACTATGGGACTTGCTCAAGAAAACGCTTGTCGAATGAATGTGACACGAAGGCGACGTGTGACTGCTTAGCGAAAACACATCTACGGTTTCTAGGAAGACATTACCTTAAAGGTAACTGACTTAATTGCCTCTTCGCCGAAAGACTTCGCTGAAAATTATTCACAAATCCGCCATCATGGGAGAATTATAAACGAGGACATCACAGTAGGCCAACCGTGGCCGCTGTAATATGTGTACTAAGTTCCACCTCCTTATCGATCTAATTTAATCTATGAATATTTATTAATTCTGTTAGAATCGTACAAGGTCCTCAAAGTCCGCTTTCCAAACCACTACTTCCTCACGTTTGCAAAATTATCACATTTAAACTTGCTTTACCGTAATAAAAAATGCGACTAAAATAAATAATCATCACAAAAAATTTTCCAAGCCGCTCTCTTAAGTTTCCCTAAAGCTGTTTCTAAAACAAAAAGAAGTAAATTTATTTTTTTTTGTTTAAAGTGTTCCACGCATAATTTTCTGAAACTGTTGTCTCCTACTAAAACAAAACTCATATCGTATTGTATTATGTAATTGTTCCCATTAAAAGATTCTTTGCTAAATAAGATACACAAGAACAAATCAAACAGATTCACACTAATCATAATAATAAATCGAACAAACTAATGCTAAGATACATCAAACATTGTTGCTATGCTAAAATACGTCAAAATTCTCTGTATATGTGTTTATGTTTGTTTGTTTTTTTTTTTTTTTGATTTGTAACACATAATTTTTCATTTATTAGTAATAGTTTTAGTAGTAAATATAGTAGTAGTAGTAGTAGTTAATAGCAACAGTGTTAAACTTGCAGTTTTTTTTATATTTTTCTTACTCAAAGCAAAGTTCATGCAATCTGCTGTTGGTTTTTGTTGTTTTTTTAGAAAAAGGATATCGAAAATAAAAATATAAATTCAACAACCCATTCAATGCTTGCCTGCTGCGCTGCCCTGCTACCGCCCTTACATTTTATATTCCAGTATCTTGTTGGGATTTAGAAATTGCTCACGTTGTCCAGCCTCTAGAGCCGATACCGTTCGGCTCAATGAGGACATTTTATTTTTATTGTTATTGTCCTGGTTATATGTTGAATACTGATATTGTTGCAACGGTGGATGTTGTTGTTGTTGTTGTTGCTGATGATGCACCTGCTGCTGCTGCTGCTGTTGTTGTTGTTGGGGCTGCTGATGATGTTGCTGTTGATGGTACTGCTGCTGCTGTTGGGTTTCGGATATAAATTGCTGGCTACATTCATGGACAATCCGACTGCCAGTATCATCGTTGAGACCTTCACCCATATCACCATCGCGATTATTTGATTCACGTATGCATAGCTTTGTGAATAGCCATATTCGTAACCGGTAGAGCAAGTAGCAACCGAAATGTACAACAAATACGAAGAGGACAGCACAAACGGTCACCACAATTGCTTTGCCTGGCTTCGTCCAATCCAACAGGGGATAGATGGCTGTTTGATTTTTTCTATAAAAAACAAATTTAAAATGTAAATGATCATGGGAATGGATTTGTGTCTGGTTTTTTGCCACTCACCTATCTGTGCCACCTGCCAAGAAGTAGATACCTGTAAAGATGGCATAAACTAAACCAATGCCCATTGTCCAGTAGGCATGCGACAGTTTAATTGGATGTCCAACGATGGCCAAATCGATTAACATTATCACAGAGTTGAATACATGTACCATGATGTTGAGGGCGTCTACACGATGGATTTCTGTGGGTGGGCGAATTTTTTTTATTTTGCCTTAAGGGCATGGACGAGAATGTGGGGTGTGGCTGGCGAGAGGGTGATGAAGTATTTGCATTTTTTTTTTTTGTATTTAGAAAGTTTTCACGCGAAATTGCGAAATTTATTTAACTATAAAAATGCTAAAAATTACATCTAATTTCTCTCGATTAGTCTGGGCACAAACCTTCTTATTTATGTTTGACTTATTTTAAAAGGGAGGACAGCTCCGATTGTATATTAGATTTAGCCTAGATGCGTCTAAAGGCAGATACGTTTCTGCAGCTACGGGTTTTCATTATTGACATGAGATTTTTTTCTAGCTACTGTCGTCTTCCGATAGATGTCATGTAAAATTTTTCAGGGAGATTAGGGGTATACTCTACTAGTATCGATACAAACCTTCAAAAGTACGTTTTACAACATCAGTTTAATATGTTGCCCACGTCTCTACTGATAAAGCTGAAGGACCAATCAATGAAGAGTATTATGACCTCCTTGACCCATGCACACGGAGCTAACATGGACTTTAACGTTTAAATCGTTGGGTGAAACATCTTGGTCAGATAAGCTGTCAATAGTATCCTCGAAAAGATAACAGGGAAACGTCTTATACGGTGATAGGCTGCAGTCGTTTTTCTAGACCACGATTCCTCAAAACTGTTTGCACAGCTAACCCCCTTTGGAATATTTGCGCGTTTAAGATGTTAGATGCATGTTTTGCATTGATTAGAATGTGTCGATTTGGTTAGCTGTTCAAACAGTTGATTGTGACCACTTAGTTGTAGCTGATTAATTCAGAGCATGACTGTCTAACGAAAATAAGCTGCGAACCCTTCACGATTTGAGTAGCCAGAGTCTTGCAGTAATTGCCTGAGCGCGAAACTTTTTTGTGTGCACTTATCACAAGTGCGAACGGATGCGAACACCATGTAAATAGAACCAGCATCGCACAATCATCAAGGAGGTAGCCCAAAGTTTTCGTGGTATAATGATGTGTGCGTCCACAGAGAAGTAGTGGCAGAACGCGCACAGTGCATAACTAAAGCAGGAGGAGGAGAAGTGTCGTGCCAGAAGAATCGAAGAGTCGATCTATTGAAGTCCCTCTATACAGATGTGCTACAAGAAAGCCGACGAAGCTGATGACTTGCTTCAAGCCCAAATTGCATTCCTCTCAAACGAAGGGAATTATGGAGGTGCACAAGCTTTATTTCCATCAGGCAGGGCAAGAGGACATCCTGCGTCCTGTTAGATCGACATTGGGTCAAATTTGATGAAATGATAGTGCTTATTGTCAGGAGCACGGTGATGGCCGAATTCGGGGTCCGGAAAGACTGATCTGAATGTGTCGCGTGACTCTAGAGATAACAGTTCGTCAGAAGCTCTTCCAAACATCCACAGGATTTTGCCTAAATGATAGTCCAATCATGTGATTTCTTCAATCTTGTTATTGAGCAGATAGTGCGCAGGGCAGCTCTTCGAAGTAGTTAAGGAGTTCATCTACATCGGGTCAACATAAACTTTGCAATCGACACATTAGCCCTATGATTCCGCTGCTACTTCGTTTTGGCAAAACAAGTGGGTTCAAAACCCCAAATTTTAAACTAGAAAACAAGTTCGACTAATATATAGACCTATGTCCGAGGGGACTTAAGAGAGAAGGAGATAGAACCTCTTGAGTTGCACCATTATGTGGATGTTGTGCAAAACGGTAAAAGGCCAAACATACTTTTCGAAGACAAATTCATCGCGGATGTCGGTGTGCTTGGTCTGGATAACTGCAAGTAGCGTACTCGGGATCTTAGAGGATGCAAGGCTGCTGTGTTTTAAGCAGACTACCCACGGTTTGGGAGCTCGTTAAAAAAAAAACTTGTTAAACTAAGTGGAGCCTCGGATGAAGCTAAGTAATCTTCTAATGGCATTGTTAGTCTTTTACCATCATGACGTAGAAAAAGATCTAAATTAGAGTTTTTTTAGTTCGGTAATAGGGCGGGTTCCTCTTCCTCATCCATACAGTTTCTTTAGGTTATGTTGATTACACAGTGATCCTTCTTGAATCCAATACGGCTCATTGGAAGTACCCTCTCTAAACGTAGTATGTATAACAAATATACAATTGAGCTGGAGAAGAATCATGCTCTCCTGTAGGATAAACGAATTTTTCTAGTGTCTGTCAAAGGATACTAGGGTCATTTCGTAGTCCGTGAGGTTTATTTATCGGAGGCATTTCTTCTGTCTTGATCCCTTAAAAATCATTCCCTCAATTAGTCCCAGTTCACACAGAGAAGACATTTATTTCCTTTAGATGCAGCGACCTTCGCTGAAAACTTCATTTTAACAGTCGCTTAGATGGCAGACAAAAACCATCAAAAAACTCCAGTCTTCGGAAGTTTCAGCTCTGTAAATCTATCCCGCCAATTGCTCCATGAATTTCAAATTAATTGACACCAAATTTATCCTTAATTTAACTTCCCATTTAATGTTAAGTTCCACCTCTCAAATTCTATACCGTCTCCATTAAATCATACTTCACCAGCGCCATCCGCACCCCACACATAGTAACTTGCTCACTACTTAACCATCACAACTTACCAGGATTATGGACCAGCAGCCAATAGCACATTGTTATGATGAAGGAGTAAACTGTCGCCACCGTATACATCACCCAGTAGAGATGATGCAATCGACTCTTCTTCGCCTGTCGTACGATTTCGAAATCCTCTCGTTCCACCATCATGCCCTGCGTAACAATCCACGCGCCCAACCATGCCTGAGCGGTGCATGCCAACAGACCCCAGTGGGTTAAGTAAATCCACCATTTGGCATAATGATGCTCAAAGTGCTCCTCCGTTCGGCCGATGTCCAGTAGAGAGCACACTAGTGCAGCCAGACAGGTGATCGCTGTTATCCAACGATAAAGGAGATAAACTATACGAACTTGAGTGTTGCGCTGCCACTATAGATGTGTCCATTTATGTTTCCAGATTTCGGCCGAGACAATTTTGACGACGGTGATGATGATGATGATGGACATGAAACGAGAAGAGAAGAGAAGAGAATAAAGGAAAAAGGTTTTATATATTTTTTTTTAATTAAGAAAACATTGCAACGTTGTCACAAAAGAGACATATTATCCACCCTTTTATGAAGGCTGACGACAGCAAGCATCAGTGTCAGAAGCTGGTGGGTTGGGGGGTGTATGGGTTTTGGTGGTTTTTATTTGTCTGCCTTAAGACATCTGACATGAGTAATTGCTATGGAAGTGATATGGATGAGATTCTTCTATGGATGTGTCCCTATTGATGAAAGCTTAAATTTTACTCAAGTGTCAGTGTCAAGCGGCAAAGACATTTGAAGTGATTAGATGACCTCCGGCCTAGATGAGTGGGCTTAGGGTGAAAGGTCATTTATGTTTGTAGTGGATGAAATGAGTTCAAGAGGGATCAATTTTATGAGTTTTGGATTGTCATGTAATGAGTGTTTATTGGGTTTCGAAACAGGGGAGAGGCACTTTTGACAGAAAATGTAGTACAAAATAACCATCTGACGGAGGTCTTTTTGGTTTCTGCATGACATTTGAGATGGAAGGGTGCACATTTATGGTGAAATATTGATTTATGGTCTTCAAATATTTTTGCCCACTCTCAAAGGTAAAAGGTTTAGAAAGTATCACAGTCATCTTTGTTGCATATTTACAATATTGCTCTAAAACCATAAGACAATATTGGTCGAGCCAAAGAACAATAAGGCTGCGACACAGAGATTTTTCGAATCCCATTCCCATCCCCAAGTTCGAGACGAAGAGAAAGGTCCAACTTGCGTCTTTTAAAGGTTTTACTAGAATAACTGAGGCAGAATCCGCGGATGTGTTCACCCACAACTAGCCAATGAACAAAAAGGTTTTGACACAGACGATCTTCAAATCCCAGACTCATTTTCGAGACGAAGAGAAAGGTCGGACTTTCATTGCTTACAGGTTTTACCAGAATAACTAAAGCAGACTCCCCGGATGTTTTCAACCACAACTAGCCAATGGACAAAAAGGCTTCGATACAGAGGATCTTCAAATCCCAGGCTCAGTTGCGAGACGAAGAGAAAGGTCGGACTTGCGTTTCTAAAGGGTTTTACCAGAATAACTGAAGCAGACTCCCCGGATGTGTTCAACCATAACTAGCTAATGGACAAAAAGGTTTTAACACAGAGGATCTTCCAATTACAGACTCAAGTTCGAGACGAAGAGAAAGGTCGGACTTTCATTGCTAACAGGTTTTACCAGAATAACTGAATCAGACTCCCCAGAAACCACAACTAGCCGATGGACAAAAAGGCCGAACACAGAGGATCTTCAAATCTCAGTCTCAAGTTCGTAATGAAGAGTAAGGTCGGACTTTCGTTTTTAAAAGGTTTTACCAAAATGACTGAAGCGAAATCCCCGGATGTGTTCAACCACAACTAGCCAATGAACAAAAAGGTTTCGACAAAGAGGATTTTCGAATCCCAGACTCAAGTTCGAGATGAAGAGCAAGGTCGGACTTGCGTTTCTAAAAGGTTTTATCAAAATAACTAAAGCAGACTCCTCGGATGTGTTCAACCACAACTAGCCAATGGACAAAAAGATTTCGACACAGAGGATCTTTAAATCCCAGAATCAAGTTAGAGACGAAAAGAAAGGTCGAACTTGCGTTTCTAAAAGGTTTTATCAGAATTACTGAAGCAGACTCCTCGGATGTGTTCAACCATAACTAGCCAATGGACAAAAAGATTTCGACACAGAGGATCTTTAAATCCCAGTCTCAAGTTCGTAATGAAGAGTAAGGTCGGACTTTCGTTTTTAAAAGGTTTTACCAAAATGACTGAAGCGAAATTCCGGATGTGTTCAACCACAACTAGCCGATGGACAAAAAGGCCGAACACAGAGGATCTTGAAATGCCAGACTCAAGTTCGAGACGAAAAGAAAGGTCGAACTTGCGTTTCTAAAAGATTTTACCAAAATTACTGAAGCAGACTCCCCGGATGTGTTCAACCATAACTAGCTAATGGACAAAAAGGTTTTAACACAGAGGATCTTCCAATTACAGACTCAAGTTCGAGACGAAGAGAAAGGTCGGACTTTCATTGCTAACAGGTTTTACCAGAATAACTGAATCAGACTCCCCAGAAACCACAACTAGCCGATGGACAAAAAGGCCGAACACAGAGGATCTTCAAATGCCAGACTTAAGTTCAAGACGAAGAGAAAGGTCGAACTTGCGTTTCTAAAACGTTTTACCAAAATTACTGAAGCAGAATATCCGGATATATAACCAAAACTAGCCAATGGACCAAAAGGTTTCGACACAGAGGATCTTTAAATCCCAGAATCAAGTTAGAGACGAAAAGAAAGGTCGAACTTGCGTTTCTAAAAGATTTTACAAAAATTACTGAAGCAGACTCTCCGGATGTGTTCACCCACAACTAGCCAATGGACAAAAAGGCTTCGACACAGAGGATCTTTAAATCCCAGTCTCAAGTTCGTAATGAAGTGTAAGGTCGGACTTTCGTTTTTAAAAGGTTTTATCAGAATTACTGAAGCAGACTCCTCGGATGTGTTCAACCATAACTAGCCAATGGACAAAGAGGTTTTAACACAGAGGATCTTAAAATCCCAGACTCAGTTTCGAGACGAAGAGAAAGGTCGGACTTGCGTTTCTAAAGGGTTTTACCAGAATAACTGAAGCAGACTCCCCGGATGTGTTCAACCATAACTAGCCAATGGACAAAGAGGTTTTAACACAGAGGATCTTCTAATTACAGACTCAAGTTCAAGATGAATAGAAAGATCTGTAAGAATCGAGGCATCACCAAAACGCTAAGTTAGAATGAATAAAAGCAGACTTCCCGGAATCGATGTAAGACCTTTCTGTTTCTTAGGATGTAACTATGGAACCCCTATGGAAACGGGGATATTTACCCTACGGCAATAAGCTTTTTATTCACAAACTCCTCAACTATCAGTTTGTCTGACGAATTCAATAAATACCTATTTTGTGTTTGTGGAAAATTTGTTAACCGAATAGGGGTAAGTACCCAGCCTTGTGGTATACCACTTTAAATTCAACTAAATCTGTGCATCAGACTAAAACATCCTTTAAAGAACTACAAACGAATCTTCCTTTAAAATATTATAAAATCAACTTCCATTTCGGCATTTAAGAGCCTCTTTAAACTCGTCCATCATCCTTCCACTACTTAATTATATTTCAATTCTCCACATTTATTCATAACAATTGAATATCTTACCCTGCTCCTTTTATCCTACTTTACGTATTCACCTGTGCGCTAATTGACCTCAACTAGTGGAGTTTTTTTTTTTTGCATTCTTAAGTACCCTTACAAAAGAGTATCTTTAAACCTCATACCCAACCGTATTTTTACGGCTTTTTTTAACAAGTTTACACAACAGAATAAATTTTATATAAATAGCCTTCAAACTGCTCGTAACGTTTGCCCAATTAACCTTGACAATCAAAGGAAGAACCAGGATATGATGAAAAGCATCTTCTTGGCAAACACACTTTTCTTTTCTTCTTCTTTTTTTTATGCTCGACAGCAATGCTACTTCGCTAGTAACTCTGGGGCAGGTCACCCACTTTTTAAGTTCAAAACGTCATCGTCATCATATACAAATTGCCACTGAGACGTTGCAACGATAAGAGATTGTTAAACATGAGAGATTCTCTCTCAAGACTATGTCTAAAAGTTGAAGTGCGTTCTTCACGAGGAGCAGAAAAAAATTATATATGTTTATTTTTTTTTGCACCTTGTGCGGAAACTTGAAGTAGTTTTAGGTCAAGGTAAATGTTTTGAAAATTAAATGTGTGTGTTAACGTCAAGTGTGTTGGGTTGCGAAGGAAGTACTTCAGTTCCTCAATGATATAGACGCACAAGTTGTGTGGTGTGGCAGTTGGAAAGTGACGGTTTTTCTTGTGAAATGCAATCAAAGGGATTGAATAACTTTATTTCGGTTGAATAGAGTAGGTGCAGTTTGAAATTTAGTTAAATAAGTCGTTATTTATTTGCAGGAAGTACTTGACGATCTGAAAATTGAAAGGAACTTCTTGAAAACTCTCGAGTGCAATACGAAATGAAGGAAGAGTTCCAGCACACATTTAAAAATATCACCATTTCAAGCTACTTGACCGAGTTATTTAATTCATGGAATGTTGCATTTAGCTCTTATGAACAAAACACAGAACTTATTTTATTTCAGTAGAATACGGGTATTGATCATAAGTATCTTCGCAGAAAAAAGTTCTCAGGTGGAGGTTCCATTGATGGGAAACATTTCGTGTTGGCTGAAGATAGCAAGCACATAAACTTGTATCAGTGATTAACAAAGTGACAGTGACAGATAAATTTAATCATTTTTGGTGACCCCGACGTGATAGAACACGCATGCAATTGACTAACTTTTCGAAGGATTCTCCAAATCGAAAGACCACGGAAGAGTAGACTGAATGTGACTGGTAATTCGAATCGACTGACACTAGGATTCACTGCAGGCAGTTCCACTAGACGATGACTACTTCTCATCAGACTATTACACCAAGATCAAGCAGCTATACACCAAGTATAGACAACTTTTTAGTGAGTCTTTGGCACACATAAGATCCAGCAACCATGAAGAGGCTGTTATCGAGCAAAAAAACGACATCAAAGCCAGACGAGCTGCAATCATCAGCATTCATTAACAAAATTATTCCAACACAAAATCAAGACAAAACACTTCAAAGAAGACAGGAAGCAATGAAGAATTCTTTAGCCCGCATGATCCACGGAACGGTCAAAGAAGTAACATCAGCCAAAAGTTTCCAGGCCATAACGAAGGAGATGCAATGCAGTCGCAGAAGGGTATTGGGTATTGAGTTGAACACAGAGTTTGAAGCAGAGGTTCTAAGGAATCAAGCTCTATTAGAAAGAGCAAACGGTAACCCTAAAATTCAACTGGCCAAAATGTCAATACCCATATTTGATGGAGATTATCTTAAATGGCAAACATTTTCAGACATCTCAACAAAAATGATTCAAGAACAACCATTACCACGAATGCAAAAACAGAAGTGGTATTTGAATACCAACGTTTCAGAAATGAATGCTTATCGGCACTGAAGGCGCTAGCTATAGAAACGACGGCCTTCCATCCACCACTCATCCATATATTTGTCAAAAGTTTGGATCGACAAAGTCATCTTTTGTACAAAGAATCAGTGCAAAACCCTCGAGAACTTCAGACAATAAACGAGTTATTAAGATTTTTAAAGAACCGACTCGATGCATTTGAAGGCGAAAGTGGTTACAACCGTGGCTACGTCTAACATCGAAGGCTGCAAGTTGTGTGGGATAGGAGCTCCTCCGATCTACTATTGTGGAAAACTCCGCAAACTATCATCTTTGGAGCGACTTAGATGGATCCAAAGCGATGTCTGTGTGTAAATTGTTTCAAAGAAGACCACACGTCAAAAATATGTTCGGCACGATGTTGCACTAATGCTCAGGGAAAACAATACTAGGTTGCATCTCATCATCAACAGCCAGACACAATGACTCAATCGACTGAGAAGGTACAGTTGCATCGAGAACTGTAGACACCTTCCAGCAGGTAAACAACAAGCACGGTAATCCACCTACCGCAACTAACGGACAAACGTGTGAGGTTCGAGCCATTTAGTATTTTGAAAGATTTTCGAAATGAATTAAATGCTTGCCGAAAGGTGTCGTGCGTTGCTTTACGAAATGACCACCAGTCCGCACCAGTCGCTGCGGAGGCAAGGAAATTCACTAACTATCACACGGAATTTTTTAATTCTTTGTTCCGTTCCGGGCTTGACGTTACAAAATTTCAAATTGAAAGTTTGTTCAGTTATAATTTTTGTCAATGCACCGAAAATTTGTAACGGAACGTGTTTTGTTGTTGAGAATCTCAATTTCAATGTCATTGAAAAGGCGATTTTGAGTCGTATTAATTTATTTAAGATAAATTAGCTTCACATCTTTCGTACTCAAAACACTTGAACGTATCCTAGACCTCCTCATAAGGTCAGGCCTAGTCAGGTTGCTTTACGCAATTCTCAACATGCCTACCTTATAGGTAGGTCCACAGGATTCTCATCGAGTCAGGTGTGGAAGATTTCATCAGCATTTGGAGCTTATGGATAGGAAACAGTCTTTCAACCGATTCTCTGTTACCAAGGGCATACCTGAAGGTGGGGTTATTTGACCTCTGTTGTTAATTATGGTTCTTAACAAATTCCTGTCGGAGCTAGAAAACCACTGTATCAAAGTGGTTGCGTATCAGGGATGTTCCCTGACGTGATTTGTGAAATCATGGAAAGGGCGCTGAATAAAATTAGCGTTTGGGACATCATAGTTTTAACTGAAGCATAACAGAACCAATGTTCTTTATCTCCAAAGCCAAAACACTAACCTTCTAACCGTCTAAACAACTATCACTATCGCCCACTGTGCTAAATACTTTTATGTCATTTTAAACCCTAAGCTAAACTGGAAGCTTAGGGAAGGTTAGGAAAGCTAACATCGCTTTCTATACATGTAGCAAAACTTTTGGTAAAATGTGAGGACTTTAGGGCTGAGTCCTTTGGACTCAGGTTCGTCCAATTCTCACTTATGGGTCTCTGGTATACCTATTTATAATTTTAAGCTATCTATCATTGAGATATGAGGTCAACCTCCCAATGCAATCCTCCCAACGATAGTGCAACACCAAGCCCAAAACCAAAAGGCAAAAAGAACCTGTCAAGACCATAGAGCCCGAAGCGAAGCCTACAAAGACGTTTAAGGGAACATCGTAGTAGCATCGCAGTCGATGATGAGTAGCATTTATTCCGATGAACCCTTCAACTTGGACACAGTGAAAATAGCCACATCTAAACTATACTGACGGCATCGCTGCCGAGCTGTTCAAAGCGGCAGGTGATGACTTGGCAAGGAGCATGCTCCAAACCGAAGTATTGAACATCAGCATTGTTTGCCCGCTCCTCAAGGAAGAATACCCTCCGAACTGCGACAACTAAAGAGGTATCCTTATCACCGCATATTAGACCTTTTCTGCAGTTTAGTATGAACTCCTCTTGGATTAACGGACCCAGCACCGACGTCTCAACAGAACGTCAGCACAAACTCGTATAACTTTTAGGTAGTTAAGGACTTTGTCTACCTTGACACGGCTATTAACTCAGACAACTTCACCAGCGCTTCTTTGGACTAAAAAAATAATTGAGTAGCCAAAGATTCTCTCGTACGAAAAAGTGACCGTTTATACGAACTTAATCATCCCAGTTGTTCTCTATAGCGCAGAGGCATGGGTTTTGTCAAAAGTGAATGAGGTTGCTCTTAGCTTTTCGGTCACTACGAAATGTATAGCGGTATCGACTTAGCCAGAAGAGCGAAGGTCCAACGACTGCGATGGCTGGGTCATGTGAGCGAAATCTTCGAGTACATGCCCGAAGACCGCACTTTAGGTGGAGCACGCAGTTAGCCAAAGATCGAGCTGGCTTGCCACGCTTGTTGGTTGAGGCGCATGTTCAGCCCGGACCGTAGCGTTACATAAAGTAAGTAATGGTTGTTCATTAAAAACCAAACGAATAAATTGATTTGAGTGTCAAAATACTGGGTAAATATTTTCATGAGATATTTTGTTACATTGAAAACATAGATTTCGCAACCGAGTAAATAAAAAAATTTGTAAAAGCCGGGAACAATACTACAAAATTAAATTTGAGGAAGTGAAGTGTGATCCCAAAAAAACGTGGGCACTCATCAATGAAGTACTGGGAAGAAGAAAGCCTTCATTAGATGAAACAATTGTGAAAAACTTTCCACCCAATACAAATATTGCTGGATTGGCTAATACATTTTCGAATTTATTTTCCCAACAAGCAGCATCAATAATCCACGTATGTAATACAACAACTTCAAGCCATCAAACTATATGTTTACGGGACACAATTTATTTGGGAGATACAGACTCTGTAGAGGTAGGAAATCTTATAGCTCGCTTAAATATCCAAAAGGCACCTGGGACAGATGATATTAGAGCAATAGACTTAAAATCCAACGCTCATATATTTGCGCCCATAATTACGAATTTTATCAATATGAGTTTTAATACGTCCACTGTGCCAAAAAAGCTCAAAGAGGCACTTGTTAGACCTATCTACAAGGGAGGAGCCAAACATGAGATAGCTAACTATCGTCCGATTGCAATATTGCCGGTGATAGAAAAGATCTTAGAGCAAATCGTAGCAGATCGAATATGGAAATTTATTGATAAGCATAAGCTAATAAGCAAGCATCAGTACGGGTTTCAGAAGGGAAAAAGCACCAACCAGCTTCTCGGTGATTTCGCAAATTTAGTTAACACCAGTCTTAACAAAAATCACCACGTGTTAGTACTTTTCCTAGATTTTAGCAAAGCATTCGATACCCTGGACCACAACAAACTCATCGATGCATTGGAGAGAATAGGAATTAGAGGAAAACTGGCAGATTGGCTGAGAGACTACCTCAGAATGAGGACTTTTCGCGTGGGAATCAAAAGCAACTGCAGTAAAGCCAATACAGTGCAGTATGGAGTCCCACAAGGCTCTAAACTTGGTCCCCTCTTATTCATTCTATACATCAATGAATTATTAAAATCATTTAAGATGAGCTATCCCTTCGCATATGCAGACGACACAGCAATTGTTGTTTGCCACAGATCAATCGTAGAAGCAACGAGGATGATGCAAGCAGAGTTCGACGAAGCAGGAAAATGGTGTCATAATAATGGGATCGTAGTAAATGCGGCAAAAACAAAATTATTACATATTCGTAGCCCACAGTACCCAGAGTCACAAATAAACATTAAATCATACAACTGCACCAATCCAAGCAACTACCAGGTTATAGATGTCGTAGATAAGTATAAATATCTGGGTGTAACGATCGACAGCCATTTTCTATGGGAATCACACATAAATGATCTACGAATGAAGCTGAAAGGATCCCTGTTTGCATTGGCTTGCCTGAAGTATAAGTCTTCAAGCTGTGTACAAAAACAAGTGTACCACGCTATTGTCGAGTCACGACTGAGATACGGCATACTAGCGTGGGGAGGTGCAGCAGATACACATATTTCTAAGCTTCAGAATATACAAGACAGAGCGATTAAATTGCTGTCGGGAAGAAACAGCGTAGACGGTAGAGTGAAAGTTCTCACAGTGAAGCAGATATATAACATGACAGCAGCGTTGGAGTACTATGACGATGAAAGGTTTCGAACTCCAATCAATCACGGCTTCAACACCAGAAGACGAGCAGAAGGGCTTTACCAACTCCCATCCTTCAACAATGTGTACGGCAAGCGTCAGCTGATGTACACCATACCAAACATCCTAAATAATCTTCCTAATAATTTGCGTAATTTAAATAATGTGAACGTAAGAAAGAAGATATTAAAGAAATATTTCCTAGAAAGTTTAACGTAATGTTTATGTAATTACCGTTCATAGCTGTCTTTTTAAAATGATTATGAATGTTTTTAAAAACTTTTTTTAATCAAAAATATTACAATCAAATTTATGTTAATGCACTTAATTAAAATTACCAATCTTTTTGATGATACCAGAAATATTAACTGAATCTGAAAAATAACCTCCTGCAGATAAGCTATCTGGCTTCGCAGGTAAGAGAACAAAATATTGTACTAGATTTAAGATGCATGAAATAAATAAATAAATGAAATAAAAATGAAAAAAAAAAAAAGAAGATAGTTTGGAAAATACTTCATAAACGTTTGCTAATAAAGTTTCTATTTAATATTTTTTTTTATAAACAAAAATGTTTTCCTTTTTTTCAGCATGCCTCATGGAACATTTCTTCACATAAAATGGATGCTAGCCAATGTCAACTGCTGCTCGCATTGGAACGCCAACATTGTTGTGTCTTTTGGTAAAATTGCTTTAACCAGTCATCGAAGTTACCTAAAAATATTGCCCGGTTCTTTTGTACCATAAACTAAAGCGAATCAAAGTTAATACGTTTTTCGGAAAAAGTTTCTGTTCCATTCGTCAAGTGTTTCTGAAAGTGTTTGCAATTTTGTATCAAAATTCTTGTTTTAAATTGTTCGCGATTTGTAGTGAAAACTTGCTTGTGTTCGGTTGTGTTTTTTTTTTAAAGTGGTTCCAGTTCCAGCTTCTTCAATCTACACATTTCTTTTCAAACATCCTGAGTGAGGAACTGATAATGGTGAGTGTTTTTTTTAAATTACATCTATCTACTTTTTTATTGTTAAGATAAAATTCGCTATCTAAGTAGGATTGTAATTGCTCAACAAATTAAACTTAATTCGCTCATGAATCAACTATTGATAGTTGATCAACTCCTCGTCAACTGTTGGTAGTTTATGAGGAGTATTAAACAATTTGATGTAATTTCGCAAACGTTTGAACTGTTATGTCTTCGAAGTGAAGATTGAAGATACTCGACAATAAACTGACTATGAAGTGCGTAGTTAACGTAATCGTTTGCATTTAACAACAAAATTATCACCCCAATCTGGTAAATAGGTTTTGCGAATTTTCCCCAAACCAGCAAATTTGCAGTTCTTGCAGCACGAACTTTTCACAAAGACTCTTTTTTTTAACTTTCTCGTATGCATTAGTGTACTACAGAGAACGTTTTTGCGATCGTGCGAAAATTTCGAACTCAAACTTAGTATGAGGGATGATATTACGATCAATATCATGTCCAAAAAAGTGGGTCCGTCGGTCTGTCTTTATGTCTGTCCGTACGCCGTGTAGCGAAACGGTTTAACGGATTTGCTTCAAAGTTCGTATGTAAGGTTCTTGGGGGTACATCTTTTTATTTTTTGCTTTATCGTTTGAAATAACGGTACCTGCCCTACAATTTTTTTTGTGAAAATCACCTATCACTATTTTTCTAGAAAATGGTTCCAAGGATTTTGGCCCTTTTTTGTACTAAGGTAAATTGGGTAGGAGCCAAAAATACTGCACACTCACTTTTTGAAAAAAAAATCGAGTAAGGGTAATTTATAAAGCCCACAATATCTCGAAAACTAATAAAGGGAACTCCAATAAATTTAATGCTTTTCTTATACCATAAAGTCGTGCAAATTTGCATACTTAGATTTTTGAAATATTTTTTTTTTTCTTATAACGATTTTCTTAAATTTTAATTCAATTCGATTTCTCAAAAACGGCTCTAACGATTTTAATAATTTTTTTTTTATTTCGAACAATTATGTTAAAAGTGTCCAATGTGCAAAATTACATTAAAATCGAATTGAGATAACCAAATTTTTAAAACAAAAAATTGATTTAAATAAATTTAGTATTCTTTTTAAGGCGATTCGAGAACGCATCTCATCTACCGAGAAAGTTTCGTATGACGCAGTAGTGCACTTTTTTCTTATAAAGGGTGTTTTTTTTAGAGGTTGGTTTTTCGAATAGAGATAAAACTGACATTTTGCGGTCAAATCTGGCAAATCTAATGTTATTTATGTTCAGTTTGGTTCGCCATTTCATCATGAACAGGTTGACAAATGAACAACGCTTGCAAACCGTGCAAATTTATTTCGAAAATAATGGTTCAAAAAATTTTTTTTTTAAAATTTTCAAAATTTTGTTCAGTGATGAGGCTCATTTTGGGTTGAATGGCTACGTCAACAAGCAAAGTTGCCGCATTTGGAGTGAAGAGAATCCACATGAGACCCTTGAAACGCCATTGCATCCACAAAAACTGACTATTTGGGGTACTCTATGGGCTCGTGAAGTCATTGGGCCATACTTCTTCCGAAATGATGCTGGAGAGTCAGTTACCGCCATGATAACAGACTATTTTGTCCACGAGTTGGATGGCATGAATGTGGATGAGATGTGGTTCCAACAAGACGGCGCTACATGCCACACAGCGCACGTCACAATCGATTTATTGACGGAAACATTCGATGAGAGCGCAGAATTTCGCGGAATGGACCTGTCAATTGGCCACCAAGTTCGTGTGATTTTACACCATTGGATTATTTTCTTTATGGGATATGTGAAGTCGCTCGCCTACGCCAACAAACCAGAAACGTTAGGGGACTTGGAAGCCAACATTCGTGGCGTTATTGCCGACATACAGCCCCAAATGCTTGAAAAAGTGGTTGAAAATTGGACCTCTAGACTTGTCTTTATTCGAACCAGCCGCGGTGGGCACATGCCCCAAAACATATTTAAACATTAATGGCATACAACTATCCTTCCAATAAAGCCAAATTGATGAGCATATAAACGATTTTCTTGTGTTTTATTTCAATTCGAAGTTCTATACCTCTAAAAAAAACACCCTTTATATCCAGTATATTTCGCGTGTACCTATTTTGCAACACAAAAGTACGACAAATGTACAATTGATTTCCAAAAACAATCAATAAATAATAACAATTTTCCGAATTGCACAAAAGAACCATTCCAAATGTTTACATGAATTTTTCAATATTGGGGTAAGCCGCCTTGCTTTTCCGTTGAAATGTTTCGAAAATACACATAAAATGTTTTCGAAGGGAATTCTACCTCACTAATTGAACGACATTTTTTTTTTTTTTGAGAACAAACCCAAACCATCTTTGTATGGCAATGAATTGCTTCCATTTGAAATTGTTGAAATATGAATATTTTTTAAAAAGATTCTGTTAGTGTGTTCGATTCGAATAGATGCATACATGACTTCCAAGAATCTTCCCATATATTTAGGTACTAAAATCATTCATTCGAACTCACTCACTCACTCGCACGGCACACCTTGGATTCATGGAAATTTTGTGTGGTATTCAATTTGGTTAACAATTAGTGCGACGATGTCCCTAGAGAAATCACAATCACTGAATCGTCCTTTGGGGAGGTGATGGCATTAGTAAATGGGTTTATTAATGACTCACATCGGTAAAGGTATAGGTATAGGAAGCGTCAATTAGTTCAATAAAGGGGGATCCATGGATCCATGGAACCATGACTATGCAATTGAAACTCACAAACACATTCACTCACTCACTCACTTACTCACCTGACACAAGTAGAAGTTGTGCCGATGCACATGCTCCGATGAGAATTCTGGAAAACAACTATTCCACAGTTTGCTGACCATCATTCTATTACTTGGTGGACACTTTGACGTTGTATCAGTATCTTCTTCTTCTTCTCGGGGTAAATCAGAATCACCGTTTCGATAGACTTTAGCGCCCGTTGATGTGGATTTGCCAGTTCCGTTTGTCTGATAATCGACACCAGGAGCGCTGTGCAATGTACAGCGACTACTAACAGTAGTGCCAGTTGGTTTTGTTGTTGGACCAGCTCCACCGCTAATGCCGCCGCCTCCACTGCCGCCGCCTCCCACCACACTTTCAGTGCTAACACTAGCCGCACTATTGTAGTGTCCAGTGCAGGCCGATAGGCTGTTAAGCGTACCAACACTCTGGTGCGTGTCAGTACGCTCTGTAGCTCGTGATATTATACTCTGGCCACTGCTCGGCTCTGGGCATACGTACAGCGAATAAGCCAATGTGATATGATTTGATATTTGCTGGAGCAAGGACTTCTACCTCCTTGGTGCTGACCTGAAATGAAAAAAAAAAACAAAACAAAATTAGTCGTATTTGTTAGAACTAGAATTAAAATATTCTCAGAGGTGGGGGCACGTGAATTGGGACGACAGCAAACATGTGGTGTTCGCGGACACACACTGCAAGGATTAACAATTTGCCATTCGAATGCGCTCTACTTTTTGCCGCCTAATTGAACGTACAAAATCTTGATTGTAGTTTTTAATTGCTGTTGCGGTAAGGTATTTGGGTTATGGAATTGTAATGTGGTGAGTGTGAGTCACCGAAAAAGAAACACATTACATCGACCGTCTTTACTCGTACTCAAACTCTAAGTGGAAATTTATTCTCACAACAAACAGCGGCAATGCATCCTTGTTGGTGTCTCTTCTTCTATCACTCTGGATGGTGGTAGCCCAACCAGCATTACCACCATAACCGCCTCCATAACAATCATCACTAGCAGCAGCAGCAGCTCCATTCAAAGTGTCAACTTTAGTGGATGTTGATATTTAATTTGAAATATCCGCGCTGCTAGTGCAGTTGTTGTCCTCGTTCGGTATGTAAAGTGTAACTTTATGCAGTGCGGTTAGGGGTTACATACAAAATGCAAATGCAAATGGAATTTAAATTAAAATCTTTTCTCTTTTTTGGCAGAGAACAATTTACTCCACACCCATTTGCTACTGAACTGGCATTAAGTCCAAAAATAAAATGTTGGCAAGTTTTCTTGTCTCATATTCATTTTGGATCATGATGATGGTGGTGCAAATGATGATAAGTTGTAGTCTCAGATAGTATCTTTGAAATTTTTAAGATTTAAAATGTTGCGCATACGACACAGTTGGCCAAAGTTGTTGCAACACTTAGCGATATTAAATGTAACTTTGAGGAATAACTGGAAAGCATTTTCGCGGGTGGATATCCTTTTGGGAGTAATTCCTTTTAATGTCATTATACAATCATTTTTGACTCTGACCAACAGACACAGTTAGACATTTATGGCATGAACATGATGTACTCAAATATTTTTTTAATGTAATTGAGTTAAGCGGAATTGTTTTTTTGGCTATCATCCCTCCTTGGGGATGGACAGCACTTAATGGAGTTGGAAGTGGAATTAAAAAAGCAGGAAGCCAGTCCCTTATGAGCGGCTTGTAAATCACAAAAGTGCAAGGTGTTTTCTTCGAATCGAATCGAAATAATCAATATTGATTTGGAGATCTAATTAGAGAAGCACTTCTCCAGGAACAATGTTCGCTGATTTTACAAAAAGGACAAAGCAACGTGTTAAGGTAACGAGAAATGTTACGTTTCTCTGACGGTGCAATCCGAGACTTCCTTTAATAGAAAAGATTCCATCAAAATGACGTGAGGATTGTAATATCTAAACTGATGTCCAAAAAGACTGCTTTTTCGGACGGGCTACTCACCGATTTGTAAAGGGCCGTGGATATTGACTTGGTAGAGAGCTTTCACAAAATCCTTTCCAAGACAGTTTGGCCAGAGGGCCACATTGTAGAGAAAACGGCTCAGACTTATGCGTCCACCTCAAAGAGAACCGAACAGTTACAATGGTGATGTAGCTCTGCCTCTGAATGGAATAGAACGTTGAATAATAGCTCTAAATACTTAGTAATGTTTCATATACGATTAAACATCGTGACAAATTTCAAATAACTTAGTCTAAGGTCGAACTTGGCCGAGCCATGTTTAATGGAAGAATTTCAACATTTTTCAAATTTCAAAAAGCTCCTCCACCCTCAAAGAACGCGCACAATCAATTTACACGAAATGCGTAGAGTGGATCGCGAGTTTATAAAGAACACACAAACAGCATTTGATTTTTGAATATATGCATAGAGACAGAGGAACCTAGTTACCGACGCGCAGGGAATAGTATATGTATTTAAGCAGCTGCTAAGAGGACATGATGAAGGGAGAGTTAGGGGGCAAGCGTAAAACTCCCACGTTCAGTCAAAAAAGAAACAGTCCCGCTACCAAATATAGAAGAGTTTGACTTAGCTATAAAATAGCTTCAGGCCGCCGGCTCTGATTGTCTACCTGCAGAGGTTTTCAGTAGGGCGCCTGCACCAACTCGTCAATCCAGTTTGTCTAGGAAAAGACATACCCGATGAAAGGACCGGCGATTCTATATGTCTTGCAAGAACAATCGAGGCATATCCCTTCTAAATGTTGCATATAAGATCCTAACCAACGTACTGTGTGAACGTCTTAAACCTTTCTGCAACACATATATCTAACGCATGTTAGCATGTCGACTAAATTATGCGCTATAATGTGACTTCTTCAATCTTTTTTCTGAGCGGATAGTGCGCAGAGCATGTGTAAACACGGAAGGCACTATCTTCAACTGATCGGTCCAGGTACTGGGATATGCGGACGATACTGACATCATCGGTCGCTCCCAGCTCCTTCAGGGCTATTGCAGAACAGGGGAAGTTAGTTGGTCTTGAAGTAAATCTGTCCACCGACAGACTGTCAAAACGTCACTTTTGCTAGCAGTAACTTCGAGGTAGTTAAGGTCAAGTTAAGTCATCTACCTCGGTGTATCATCTACTCTACAAATGACAAGTTATTGTAGACCCGACGAAGAATTATCCTAGGAAACCGCTGCTCCTTCAGTTTGGCGAAACAAATGGGTTCAAGACTCTTAACTCGATTGACAAAGTGTATGCTCTATAGAACCCTCATTCTGTCACTTCTGTTATACGGCGCCGAGTGCTGAACGATGAGCAGGAAAGCAGAATTAATTCTGGTATCCTTCAAAAGAAAAATTCTTCTTTAAATTCCAGTCCCCTGATTAAAGACGTCAAGGAATCCTGAACCTCCGTTTAAAAGACAAAGCCATCGCGGATACCAGAGCGCTTGGTCTGAAAACTTGGAAGCAGCGTGCCCGGGATCGCAGAGGCTGCCTTGTCTCAAGCAGAGATTTTTCACGGGTCGGGAGCCCGTTATATAAGTATAGAGATGAAGAAGTTGAGAAGCCTCCTTCACAAAAATAGTCATGCAGCAATTAGTGCCTTGAAATTTGCAACGCACATCTCTCAATTGGATTACTGATAGATGTGACATTTCCCTGTGCTGGGTTTTCCCCGTGCATAGTGACATTCCATGCGACTATATACAGCGAATGAACAAGCCAACTGATAGAACCTAGTTATGTCAGAGCGGTAACACCCTCCCGACCTCAAGAAAGTGATCAAATTAAGTCTATCGGCGACTGCACTCAAAGCAACCAAAGTCAAGTGGAACAAAATCTGCATTATGCACGAAAATCTGGACTAAGTACGATGCAAATCAGCTTCTATCTGTAAATGTTCATTGCCTTTAAGGTAAAGCATATACCCAGAGAGTGGGACTGCCATCCAATGACTTCTGTAGAAGCTGCATAGACGTTGTCTACATAAACATTCGCCATTCAAGCAAATACATTACGAAGTCAAAAACGGTCAGACTAATCCAGAACTTGCACAGTTTTACGACAGAAGTCAACCAAGTCAGTCTGCTGTTTTTCCTACCCTCCTCCACCAACAAATTCAGAAAATGATGAGTTTTGTCTGTATCTCTCAGGTCTATGTCATTTTACGCTAATAAAAGATTCGGCTCACCCTCTTCTGCTCCACCATGGACCGAATAGCGCCCCAAACGCCTTAACTAACATATTTACGGATATGCCTTAAACAAATGATATGCAGAGATTTTCTAACTTAAAGATTTGTAAATTGCAAAGGCCTGCTTGGTGTTGGCCTTGTTGACAATGTTATCAATTTGTGATGGCTCCGTTATGCAAGCTCTAGAAAATTGACATCAGATTGTTAGATTATTTAAGAGTCAATAGAAGAGGATACGTGCCTTCAAAGTTCCACGTCATCGGCATAGATAGGCGGGCAGCAATTATCTTATTACTTATTTTCAAGATAAACACCATCGGTCCAAGGTGTCTACATTGAGGGACAACAATGGTAGGGTTAATGGGTTGGAACACGAATGATCTATAGATGATCTGTTCTATATGATTTGATTACAGCAATAAACCCCGGAAACTTCAGGAAGATTATGATATTGAATTTTAGTCGAAGGTTTTGCTGAAATTGGAAGCAATTTAACATTAACTTCCTAACCATCTTCCTTACCACGCATAGTTTTAGACATAAACTATATACAAAGTTGGTAGTTGAATAATTTACAAACAAGGCGATGAAGGTGAACTTTTAAGATCCAAAGAAGCCTTTAAGTCAAAGTATTCTTTTTGGACAAAATTAAAGAAAGACCGGATCTGTTTGTAATGTCGTGTTTAAAGGAAAGGGACTCTGGACGTGTCAAAAACCATTTTATGGTTGAAACATTAAGAAGGATATTCTTTAAATAAATTTTGTTTTTTTTTAAAGCATTTTAAAGAAAAATGCCCACAAGCGCTCCAAGAAATTTTGAATAAGAAACTTTTAATACCGTCAACTTTAGTTTTACAACGTGGACGTGTCTCCTAGCTTAAGTTCAGCAGCCTTCACATGTACGCTGAAAAATTCGGACGCACTTTATGGTTTGCTGCATGACTTCTACCCTTTAAGTCCTCGCTTGCAGGGAAGTCACTTAATGTCCCAAGGTGCTCATATTCTAAATACACATAACACCCTCTTCTCCTCTGAAATGAGACAACAAAATAATATAAACTCCCCGCTAGTAAGCACCTTGTCATTGTAAAATCATTTAAAATAAAATAAAAATTCTCTCTGAACCGTAGAAGCAGCTGCTGTCTTATTAAAAAAAAAAAAAAAAAAAAAACAACCTCCTAAACTCCCAAATCCTATTCAAAACTTTCAATCGTTTTGGTCCTTGCAATGTTTCACTTAACTTTGGCCATTTTCACAACAGCAACTCGACTGTTTGTGGTGGCAACAATACTGTACAACAATACTAAACAAAGTATTTAAGTCTCCTCAAGTTGTGCGGCGCTGCTGCTTGTTATGAATAAGTTTGTCGCTATTGTTAGCAACCGCCCTCCGTCCTCCGCCAGTTCGCCAGCTTTGTCGTCGTTACACATCCAACGGAATAGACGTCGATTCCTAATTGCCTGAGAACCAGTAGCAAACACTACATAAATTCCTCTTAACATTAAGTCGAGTGATGCACCATCATACTGTGCCATACAAACACACAGACATATTGGGACAACGCAGGCAGCAGCCCACATCCATGTATCTCTGTTTACCACTCTTAAACAGTCATTTTGTGCAGCGACATTTCCGACATCCTGTCCTGTGGGTGCGCTTTCATAATCAAACACACACTGCACTGTACTGCTCTGCTCAGTAGCGCGCATTTTCATTACGTTTCCTGTTAATTATTCAGTTTGTCAATATTTTCTTAAAAAGGAGCATGAGCGTGAGTCAGTCACTGCTGCAGTCACAGTGACGTACATCACCGAGACAGAAACAGAGAGTAGTTTAAATACGTGTACCTAGCTAGCTGATGAGACACAATGGGCGCGCACAGTCGACAGGGTAGTACTACAACCTCTTCAGCTGTGTTTATCCTTAATGGCGATGGGGGATGAGTGGGGGCTCTGCACGCGTGAAAGAGAGGATCTATCTGGTGTTGTTGTTGTTTTTGTTACATAAATGAGGCTGGGAAATCCTCTGCTTTTTGTACTTTTATGTGCTTTAGCATGTCTTCCCCTGTCTTCGAAGTCCTGCACCGACTGTACAAAACGATAAGACCCATTGGGGTGAACTCGTAGTAATTATGCATTTCTTCCGGCCTCTGCCGCCGCCGCCCCCTCCGCTTCGCTTCGTCTGTTTTGTATCTTTGTATCTGCGATGCATTTAAATTGATGCTTAAACATACTTTAACGGATGTCGTTTTGCGAAATGACGACGATGGTGGCAGCATCCTACCGGAATTCATTTGGTTCCGGTCGCTCTTTTTTGCCTTTGTTTTTTTCTTCTTCTCTCTCAAAACATGGGCTGTACAAAAATTTGTTGCATTTTGATAAAAAAAAAAAATAAAAGAAACTTGATGAATACGTTTCGCGAGAGTCCTTTTGTTATCAATTGTTGCACACTTTATCTTTTATGCTGCTGCCAAAGGACTTTGTTGCGAAAGGAAGGATGAACATTATAATTATTATCCACTCATTTTTTTCTGATTTTAATGGTCCAAACAATTTTTTGTTTTCATTTTGTTTTTTTGTGATGAAAACGATGATAATGAAAAGTTGTAAGTGTGAGGATGAGGGGAAGTAATTAAAATGAACCATAAACTTGCTAGAGATAGACTTGTATTTTGAAGAACGCAACACTAACACAAAAACAAACTGCTATTACCAGGTAGCAGCAATTAAGATTTGTTGGCCCAGAACACAACATGAGTATATCTCTGTTTTTTTTTGTACAACTATTTCGAGGAGGATACAGAAGGTTGCAATTATCCCAATTGTTTAGGTAATAAGGGCGCTTGCTGCTCTGAACAACTTGGTCATGGCCATGATTTGCATAAGCAAAACAAAAAGAAATAACAAAAAAATTATCTAGCAGGAATTGCGATGCCGTTTTTGTTATTTTCACAATTAACCTAAAATTACTTGGGGTGCAATGTTTGTTGTTCGTCGTCGTTATTATGCAGTGACCTTGTCTTTTAGATTTTAGCCATAGAAGATGTGGCGAACAAATGGAACGGACGTAAAGTAAACTTGATTTTTCCTTTCAATTTACTCGTCTTAACTCAAAGCCTTGACTTTTATCTTCTCGTTAAAGAGGTATGGACATTTTTGAATATTTTCGCTGAATCTTAATTTTGAGAATTGCTTTTTGTATAACAAAAATAATTTGCAATTTTCGTTTAATGTAAATGGCGCAGAGCTCAATTCAGATGCAGCTAGCCAACACCTTCCAGTATTGACTTTTAATTTAACATTAACTTAATTATTGCAATAAATACATAGGAGTATTCCTCGTTTCTGGCACTTCTCAATGGCATTAAGTCCAGGAAGAATGGAAGGCTTTGTAGTCACATACGCAGAAACGCAGAAGAAATACCCCGCGGATAGCTGTAGTATTACTTAAGCTTAAAATGCCTACCAAAGGCCTGCCTTTAGTTCTCGCTTATCTAGTTACTTACTAGAATTTGCTCATTCGAAGCTAGTTGAGGTTCCCTTTCACTTTTGCGCGACACATACAGCGGGGTACTTTTCCTTCTTCTTCGTTGAATCGTCTCCTCCGGAACCCGTCGACCCCACCGAGACCAGATATGGTATTTTCAAACGACCAATGATATCTTTATCCGCTTTGAAAAAGACCCCGTACTGAGGATCCGTAGAGCAGTTCTTGGGTCTGCAAAATCTTATATAGAGTTTCCTTAGCTGTTCGGAAGAGAGCCTCACTACTACATAGTTCCCAAAGAAATCTCAAACTCACAGTTGCCGATTGAGAAATTCTACTCGATTCATGGATTCCGTTTATGCATCAGCAGCTAAATCCTGGAGCTTGGTTCGAGCAAAGGTGCTCCGGGGTGTTCTTCGCCTTCTCCACAAGCATAACAGACACTTATATCACTTAGGTGTAGCACGTTTAGGTGCTTGGCAAAATCGTGGTAGCCCATCAGAATGCCTACTAGTCTTCAGGTCCATCTGCTGCCCAAAGAATCATGTTATCGAAAGTTGTGCATATAGGAGACCCAGTTTGTAATGGAGACCCTTGCAGGGATGACGTCTAACCTAAAACATGTTCCAGACAAAACTTTTTCCGAAACTTGACGAGCAAACTGGTCGGATATCTCCAACAAGAGTCAGAGAGTTCATTATTTCTACGAAATATTAAGAGTTATTGATCCACCTGTCCGCTTGGAAAATGCATATATACCTTAACGAGGAGAAAAGCCTTACGTTGCCATATTTTAAGAAAGCACCTGAACCCTGACAGGTTTTGGGCGGATTGGGGACACAATCCCTAAAACGGAAATTTCGGAAATCCAAAATCCCTCAAAAAGAATCCCGAAAATAGACAGGCAATGGAATGTGGGTGGGCAATTTTTGGATTTTATGGATTGTGACTTTTCAGAATTGTGGCTTTTTGGGATTTTCGAGACTACGTTTTTCAGGATTCAGTCCGACTCCGTTTGGAACCACCAATAAAAATGCGATTCATCTCTTCAGATCCTGCTGGAACTTGCTGTAAGTCAACTTTGAAATTTGTTCCATTGGACAGGTTTCGTAGGATAGTTTTACCAAGAACCACTTCTCTTTACGATAAATGGTCTTCAGAGTTGCTCTCATGATATAAATATCAAAGGGTGAGGTTTGCACAGTTGTTACTGCGAATGCAAAGTGCTTTTTTTAAAATGCAGGGTTTTGAATAAGCCTTTACCGACCTTGATTGCAGAATCGAGCTTTTTCCATTGTCATATTGCACAAACGGACGATGAGATTCAACAGGGATGCCAACACTAGATATGGATCTGAATAGCTGGTTTCTATAGAGGCTGTCTAATACGGCTTTGAAATCGATCAAATGTGTTGAGTATAAATCTGAACTTTTTGGGTTATGCGTTCTGGCCTTATGAATATTTCCAATGGGTTCTGGTTGCTGGCGCTCGCACAATATGGCAGACATAAGATTAGACTGTGTTTAGAAGGCTGATGCCTCTAGAGGGTTTCCTTTCTTGTTAAGAGGCTCCCTATTCGTTTGTACATGTCCAGAGATGTTGAGCAATGGAAATGCATTCATGTAAGCTCTCTAAAAAGCTATCCCCTGCTGCCTTAAATAGTTCCGCGACTAAACTATTACTATTGTATTGGCTTCTATTCCACTTTTTAAAGAACTGCAGATTTCAACCAATATTTGTCTTAAGTTGTTTCCCAAACTCGTTGCTCAATGCAATATTGCTGCAAATTATTAATCATGATCGGCATTATATTTGGATGAAAGAACTATTCTAGAACGGTTGCAATAAAGAAATGTAATAAATAATGTTGCCTTAAACACCCAAATGTTCAAATTAGATACGGCTTGATCAGAGCAGAAATATCAACGCAAAGTATGGCTTGCGTACTCATGAAAGGAGATGTACGAACTTTAGGCAGCTCGCTTTGGAAATGGATCAAGCTTGTTGACAAAGAGGTTATGAATGCATATTTTCTAGTACGCTTGTTTCTAGCAAGCCTCATTTTTCAACGATTACATCGTCACAGTCGGCTAATCGAATACTTTTGTGGTTGCTCTTCCGTGAACAGAAGGTTGTCATTCCTGTCACTTTTTACGAGGCTACTGAACCACTTTTCATTAAGATGCTGACGGCTTGAGGGTTACCAGATGGATTGTTCCCGAATATCTGGTATAGTGTATTCAGAATTACAATATACGAGTTGACCTCGGCAAACATTTGTTTCGCACAAGCATGCATTCGTAAAATGAATTTGAATATTTATCGCCATCTACCAGTGAAGAACTAACCTTCATAGATTTATCGCAAAATAAAGTGCTAAAATGCTCCATTAAATTGGTATTGAAATTGTACTATAGCGCCTCCTACCGGGACCACAGTATTAACCCTTCTCGCAATCTCACTGGGGTTACACTAGGTTCCTATATTTTTTCTATCAATTTGCTTATAGCTGGGCGATCTTTTGGAGTTTGAAGCTGGGAAACTACCAGTACCAGTTAAAAAAAGATTTATTACATTTCTTGTGCTATTTAATTAGATCTACAAAACGTACAAATCTTTGTAGCTATGTCTTATATTTTTGAAGTTATATCACTTAGAGTAGTTATACCCCAAAATCGAAAATATTCGATATATGGGGTGATGGTGGACCCCACTTTTGTTCCACGTTTTTCTCGTCTTAACTATAGCCATATCATTTTAAGTGCTTGACGTGAAGCAGGTGTGGTATTTACGAATATTATGTACTGAAAGAAGAGTTGCTCTTATTCTATTGGCCACCACAGTTTTTCAAAAGTTCAATAACCACCTTCTGGGCATCGAAAAATAGTGTTCACTACAGTGGACTTTATTTGTGGTAATGTCATTTAGGAACACCTTAGACTTTCTTCTTGCACTGAGAGTATTCAACTTTTGTAAGCTGGAAGCTCGGAATTTCTATTAAATATTCTCAAAGCATGACGAGTGAAGCGTTTTGAACCCTTTAAACTCGAGAACAGTGAACACCATAAAAATGATCCCAAACAACATCTAATCTAGATCTTAGAAAAGAGCGATACAGACTTTTAAGATTCCGAAAATCTTCGAAATTTCCTTTAAACGGGAGGACATCGTAGGTCGTAAAGTTCACCATAAATATTATTAATGCAAAAAATCAGAAGTTTCAGACCAACATTTTGCAATTTTCCTGATAACACTGTTGTTCTAAACATTTGACAGCGTCAGAATTTAATAGTTCGTATTGCAAAAGGCATACAAAATTTAGCACTACCTCGTTAGTTTTTGTGATTTATGAATAACCTGTAAAAATGACTTACGAAGCTCTGCACTTTATTAGTCGACGATTAGCAAGCTAAAACTTAACTTGCTCTCGAAACTGACCCCTACATCCTCAACTTCAGATACCTTTTCGTCCACATACGAATAAATGTGCAAACTTTACATTAAGGCAAACTAAGTTCCAAATCGATTTCGGAACACCATCGCAAAAGAAAAGGTCAATCTCATGCTGAAAAATTAAATTATTCGAAAGCTTGTATACTTAAAAAAAAAACATTTACTAATCATCAACAAATAAAAGGCATCCACACTCTTTGAGAAGATGAGGGATTCCATTCACAATGAGTACAAATAGCAATGGTCCTAAATGGCTTCCTTGAGGAACACCAGAAGTTAAAGAAGAAGAACCATCTACGTTGACAATAAATATATTTCCTATAACAGAGGTAGGCCACCTCAAGATGCTGAAATTAAACTCAAGATTGGCTAGCTTTCCTATCAATGTGGGAGTGATTAATCCTACCGAAGACTTTTAGGAAGTCAGTGAACAACACATGAACCCGCACATCGCTTTCCATCGGACTCAGGCAAAATCTAGTGTTTCTTTCACGATTAATTGAAGTAGTTTTGGCTTAATAGCTTGTTAATAGGGCCATAGTTTGCAACTTAATGTTTTCTCCCGAACCTAAGTTTGCATCGATATTTCTTCAGAGGGAGAAGAATATCCTCATAAGAGAGCTAAAGGTTACTAGTATGAAACTAATATGACTAAAGCAAGCATTCTTGATAGAAAAAATTATTCATAAGCCCGAATTCGTTTCTTAGACGAACGTTATTTCATAGAAAGTCTAGAGTAGGGCTAAGCACAGCCTTTTGGGTTCGTACTTTGTACGATTTATAATAATTTAAGCGGCCTGTTCCGAGGTTTGTGCACAAGTAAACAAAAGTGTTCGTACCTTGAACCCATCTCAATCATTTACAACATTTACACTTTCCGTTGAATTTAGAAATATCCTTCAACTATTACTTCTTAAGGAAATTATTCGATTAACACATTCCATTGGAAGTTTTTTCAAATCAGACTTTTATTGAAAAGCTTCCTTAATGGATCCGCCCAGAGCCGATAAGTCGTCACAACTATCTCGGGCTTAAGACCTTCCACCTCCTAAAAAGTGTAGAGAATGGTGTTTCTAACCACAGGGTGTCCTTTCGATTACGACAAGAATATAACGCATAATTCAGTTCCTTCCTTTGAGACAGTATTGCGAGTCATACCACTTGACTTGACTACATATATTCGTATATCCAAAGGATAGAAACAGAAAGAAAAACACGTTTTCAATTCCGACTAAAGAATAAGTCTAAACTAAACACTAACGCCAAAGTGCCTCTGGCATTACATATATTTCATTTCAATAGAATTTGCTACTTGACATACACAAGTCGTTTAATTTTATGTTTATCCTTCGGCCTTATGGACATGAATGGCACTTAAAGACATCAAAGAAGACAACAACAACAACAATGCAAAATAAAATCTTCTCTTTATAAAAGCACTCGGTATCTATATGCTTCGTTTGTTTTATTTGGGCAGTAGCAGCAGCACCACCACCACGATCGATCGATTCACTTGAACAAAATGTAAAAACATAGAATGTCCCCGCTCAAAGAAGTGTAAAAATATAACATGGACTGGACATGAACAAAAGTCCAAATGTTTGTCCTCATTCTCGCAACTTTCATGCTCTGCGTCGGCATTTTGTGTACAGAAAAACAGAAAATTTATTGCATTCTAAAAGTGTCCTTAGGCTGGACGATGTTATTTCCCGCCGCCGCCCCCTGCCAACTCTTTCTACTGTCTCAATTGCAGCCACCAAATAGCAACACCAGCACCACCACCACCTGACCTCTGGCTGCACAATAAACAAAAAAAAAAACAAGATAAAATCTTCATTCGAAACACAGAAAGGACCAAACTCAAGTGAACGCATAAAAAAAAATTGAGTTCCACCTCTGTCGAGCCCGCTCGAGCTAATTAAAAGAGGAAAGGTCGGTGTTAACCAGGTCTTCTATTAGATTATTGCCACCTTTAACGCTCTGTAGTGAATGTAAATTTACCACTTTGCGCCCCATTAACGCTGACCGCCGCGCCTTTCAAAATGGATTTAATGCCGAAAAAGTGTAGTAGTTTTCCGTATAAATGTGAGAGTTATGGGTTTTGGGCGGCGCACTTACGGACGGACGGATGGGCGGGCGGGCTATTTCTATTTCTATTTCGTACCGTCGTGCTATTATTGTCTAGACACCATGAATGTTGTGCACATATCAACCAACGCATGTAAGGCTGTGTATTAGGCCTTGATGGTGGCTTGCCGTTGGGTCACCACTTGTTTTACAGCGCCACCCAGTGAGGAAGCGTAAATTGTTTAGCAAACGCGATTTAATGGTCGAAATTTTGTGCATTATTTTGCACAGAGAATGGGCATATTATGCGCTGCGGCAGAGCACAAGTGACAAGATTTACAATGATAGCAAATTTATGATGACAGTTTGATGGTAATGCATGAACGGAAGACTAATGAAGTGTTAAGTGTATTTTGGTTCGAAGGACCAAAGAAAAAAGAAACAGGAATTAATCGCTTCGAGGCGATGGGTTATAATGAATTGGTGTTGCGCCAAGGTTTAGGGTAGGTGGGCTACTGTGTATTATAGTGCATCGATGGGAGGATGGTAGAGGATGAAGAGAGGGAAGCTAGTTTAAGGAGTAAATCCATGTACTAATGATGACCGACGGCCTGCGTCAACATGACAAAAAATAAATTGCCTCCTAAGGTTATGCAGTGGAAAGGAGAATTTCATTTGAATGACAGTTTTAGGCGTCGAGTGTTGCGCAATTAAAATATAACAAAATGGAGATTTCGAAACTTACAAATTAGGATGGTGGTTATTTTCGGAGAGTGCAAAGGATCCAACTATTTCAGCTGATTAAGTCCGAACAATGGCAAGGGAGGAAAAAGAAAGGATACTTTTAGGAGCTTTAAAAAACTCATAACTACAGAGTTCCATATATATATTTTGACCAAAGCAAAATCGTGACTCCAAGTGGGGTTAGGTACGATTAAAGTGGCAGTTGGACATTAAAGGTCTATTGTGATGCCAAATGGATTTGGGAGTCTCTACCTTATCATTGACACATTTTGAACTGCTTATGAAGCGCGACAGACATCATTGTATAAGAGAGCTCCTCGATTAAGATTTCTTTTCTGAGAGAGAGAGCAGGACATGTGCAAAGAAGGTTACAAATTGTCTCTTGCTTCTTCTTACCCATGCAGCCGCTACAAAAGTCATTTGAATAAGCGCCAAGCCTGTGCATGGCTTCCTATCAGCTTCAGTGGTCAGTGGAATTCCTTTTCAGGATACTCGTGGGAACTTTAAGCCAATTAAATACAAAAACTCTTCAGACAATTGCATCGAGATCATACCTTAAATCCGGGTGTATTATTTCTGACTGCTCAGACAGTGCAACAGCAGGGTAGATGCGCTCAAACTTTGAGAGTATCAGACTGAAATGTTTCCCTACTGCAGAGTCAACTCGGCTGCTGCTTTAAGACTGATTAACGAATGGGAACAAAAACTTAGTCGGAACCACTTGAAAAGTGTCCCGGGTTTAAGACAATCCGAAAGATTAATTAACTCTTACTCCTACAATAAAATGCTCCTATTAAGTAAGTAGAATATTAGGAAGCTGCTGGGCTTCCTCACAGCCAATTACGGTCTGAGATATCATCTTAACAAAATGAACCTGTGCCCAGAGTCTGAATGCCGGTTCTGTCTAGAAACTATGCAACTAAGGATGTTGTGGCATTCACTAGGGAAGTCACTCTTCTCTTAGGATAACTTCCCCGTTTTGATACAATAGATCTTTTAGGTCGCAGTGTCAGCCATGTGGCAGGGTTTTTTTGTTAAAAATAGGGTGGCTGCTATCGATAAATCTAGACGAAATATTAGGTGGACAGGTTGAATCACATGTCTGGCGACGAAACAGATTTCAAAGGTTTAAGCTGGATTTGAAACGTTCTAGAAATTTAATTTATTAAGCAAACACGCAGCAAGACTTTGGTGCATTCTCAAGGGACTTTTGCAAAAGCTCCATGGACGAAAAGAAGGAGAAAAATATATCCTCATCCCGGGCTTTCGTCTACGAAGATTCAAGTGATCTTACAAATATTGACATTAAAAGCCTCCCTCGCAAAGAGTATGGAGAAGCTTTATTCTAAATCCCTGTGGTTTGGTAATCCCATTAGGTAGACCATTTCACTGCCGTGTTAAGCAAGTCCTAAGCGCTAGAAGTCATGTTTTGAGTTAAAAGCACATCTGTAATCGTGCACCAATACTCTATTTTTCTGCGCTTTCAGAAATTCAAAGTTGTATCTGGAATTAGACACATATCCTCAAATATCTTGTTTGTGAAGCAAAAAGTCCTCAGCGTGCGATCGCACGGTCATCCAAACTTGTCACTACGATCGCATCTTAAGTGTCAATTGTTAGGCAAAAAGTCGATTTTTTTTTGCAAGCCTTACACTTATTTTAATCATGTCGATGTGTAAAAATTTGAATGAATTTATTGAATCCCACATTAGTTTCATATATGCGAAACATCTTAGGCAGAGATGGAAACACGGTTTCAATGCCAGATCGCCATGTCAACCTATCCCAACCTAATAGCAGGCAGATGGAAAATATAATTAGTCCTGACAAAACTCTACAAATATTTCCACATGCCATGCGACCAAATCTAATTCCCGACCAACTGCACGGGCTTATCTGAGAGCAATTAATATTTCAATTTAGATTGCGTAGCCATACACCGCACCCATCTTGTTTATTCGAAGTGTATTCCTGGAATTTGTCGTAGTGTGGTCATTGAAGTGATTGACATTAATCCATGACTCCTTAATCCATGAACTAAATTTAATTACAGCAAACACTGGCTGTGTTCTGTGGCAAACCAATCAATACAATATCTATTTTACGGTTTTTTGTTCCACCTACGAGTATAACGCCTCAGGCTGACTCCTTTTCTTTTCCAACACTCGGTAGTCTATGTCTTCTCATTTATTTTTTTCATCTTCAGGCGACATGATGCAGATGCGTGGGGGGCTATCGTGGGGTTAAAAATAGAATGTCACCAGCAAAAGTTTATTATTGCAATCACGTATCCCGAGCACGGCGTCATGCCATCTTATAATCTTAAGGTCATGAGTTCAAGTCGCACCGGGAGTTGCATATATGTATCTTTGATAAGCCTTTTCGGATTCCTATAAATGTATTTTTTTTTAAATATTTAATTAACCGGGTTAAGGAAAGAGAGAAATACAACAAAATGCACTCATTCGCATCAACCGTCAGCTATGAAACAGAGTGCAAAAATTTCACAACAGCTGACGCATTCAAACAAAACAGATTGCTTGACAAGCGAGTAGAAAGGACAGCGCGTACATCACCGGAAATGTATATGCATGCGCGCATATAGTGAGCGCAACCACAAAAACCCAAACGAATCCTGCCATCATGCCAACCAACCACCTTAACTTCGTGTGACACAATGTGCACAGTTACCGCTCACCGGCGGAAGATGAATCCTTTTTTTCCCGGTTTCCGGCAAGGTGGTTGATTAACAACGTAGTAGTTACCGTTGCGTGAACACACATCCACATTTATTTTATACTCTGCCAACGTAGTGGGACGAAGAGCGGTCTGTTTTTTTTTTAATGAAATTACCCATATATGTATGTGGGCACTGCAGATATGGAGGAGCCTTGTTGGGGAAAAAATATATATTTTTTTCACATTTTCCTGTCTTTCATTCGTAATTTTAGGTGTCGTTTCGTTACAGCTTTTGTTGTAATGAAATATAATACTAATTACCTATGTTTGGAGAAGCCGAACAAAAGTGTCTAGCACAGATGCTGACACTTTGCCAAAAAGAGAAATTACATTTTATCGTGAGTGTATGTAGGCAGGCAGGCATCAGCTATTGGGGGACGTTCAGGTAGAAGGGGTAGCTTTTTGGCCTGGAAAGAAAAGTAGGTGATGCAGAATAGTTTGTGCTGCAAAAATGGGAACGTTCTTGGTAAACGCAGGAACATTTTAAGGCGGTCATTCATTCTATTCAGGTACAAGGGGGCGCAAAAATAACCTTCCGATGTTTTTTGGCTGTAATTTAAAAAAAAAATGAAAAACTTTCTTTTCATTTTTTTTACATCAAGTCGAGAATATGATGTCATGTAAATGGCCGCCGCCACAGTTGATTGTCATTTGAGCCCTTTTTATGGCATTTTCCATCACTTTGGCCAAAACTTCCGGCGATAGGTCCTCACATTCTTGACGGATATTGTCTTTAAGAGCTGCAAGAGTCTGAGGCTTGTTGACATAAACCCACGACTTCAAAAAGGCCCACAAAAAGAAGTCTGGAGCGGTCAAATCAGGCAATCTTGCTGGCCAGTGCAAATCGCCAAAACGGGAGATTAGGCGCCCGGGAAATGCATCCTTCAGCATATCGGTTGTGGCACGTGCAGTGTGTGCCGTTGCACCGTCCTGCGGCAAAAAGAACTCGTTGATCATTGCTCTGTAGCGCTCACCATTCACAGTAACCGTTTGGCCCGCGACGTCTTCGAAGAAAAAAGGTACGATGACTCCTCCAGCGAAATCAGCACACCATACAGTGACTTTGAGCGGGTGTAATGGCTCTTCGTGGGTTGCACGCGGATTTTCAGTGCCCCAGAAGCGTAAATTTTGCTTATTTACGTTCCCGCTAAGATGGAAATGGGCCTCATCACTCATGATTATTTTTGATGAAAAATCATCTTCCTCTTGGTGATTAAGGATGGCTTGAGCGTATGTTAGACGCAATTGGCGGTCAGCAGCTAACAGCTGATGCACCGTCTGGACTTTGTACGGAAACATCTTCAAATCTTGTACCAAAATTCGCTGTGAAGACCGTCGACTGATACCCATTTGCGTGGCACGTCGTCTGGTCGATGTCGACGGCGCTTTCATGACATCTTCGGCTACAGCAGCAATATTCTCTGCAGAACGGTTACTCCGGGGTCTGCCACGCCTGGCAGCATCTCGTGTTGTGCCAGTCTCTTCGAGGCGAGCGGCTAAACGTCGCAGTGTTTCACCAGTAGGCGTTGGACGGCTGGGAAATCTGCGACGAAATTCACGTTGTGCCAAAGTCACCGACCGATTATTGCTCAAATAAATAGTCACCAATATTCCGCGTTCTGGAGCAGTGTAGCGTAACATTGTTTATTAACGTGTATTTCGCATGTGTTTACTACACAAATGTCAAAACAGAACTGACATTAGGGGCCAATCGCAAAATTTATAGCATTTTCTGATAGGAGGATTACTTTTGCGCTACCTTGTAGATAGAAAAGATGCACAGAAGCTGCAACTTTCCCTCGAATAGAATAAATGGGAGTTTGTTGTGAAAAGAGAAGGAAATGAGTAAATGACGAAAATGAAGTTCTTAGAATCACCAAAATGTAATATTTCAAAGAGGTGGGGACTCTTCATCATATCCCCTGTTAGAAGTGAAAATCAAGACCGACAAGTCTATTCTATCTAAGGTCTAGATAACTAAAGGCAGCATGTACGCTGAGGATGGGTGGCTAAAGTGTGAATCTGGTGGAGACGCAATAATTTGGAGGGCACTTCCAGTGGCCATAACCACTATTAACCTTCTGTCCGATGGTGAATGTACCTGATAGGTTTTTATGGTATTAAAATGGAGCTGTTTTGCAGGACAACGAAAACAACAATGAAAAGATCGGGTTTGGAAATAGGTGTACTAAAAGTTCGAAGTTGCAAGTTGGTTTGATGTTTATATATAAAAGAAGCAATTAGCAAGAGCATTATCCATTGACCTTATGGCAAACATTGAGATTTATAAACACTTTCTAGACTTTCTTATCTTTTAACCTCAATTAAGTTCGTACGTTTTGATGAAATTCGGAGGATGACAAAGGCAGATATCGAAAGGTGCAGCCTCTTAAACGAAATTCAACGGAGGAGAGAAAAGAAACTATTGGAGAGAAATAAACCCAATGGAAATTTTTGAACTAACTAATAAGATGACCTCCTGCTGCTACGGATTTTAAAACCAAACATGCCCAACATGAATCGAAGCATGAACCGCCCAGTGGTTAGGAAACACCCAACAAGTAATATCAAAATAATTCTATGAAATTGCATGCCTATCGCCCAAATCAACCTCGAATCTGGTTAGAGCCATTAGCGTATATCGTACATCAACTATACTTTGCTATTTGGGTGGATGTTTTGACGGGGAACTGGTATCGTATTAGCCCTAAAAAGACAGAGTGTCTGTGCTGCCCATTCTGTGATCCATTCATACTTATTCCTGATATTTATTTCAATTGAAAAGTGATTCCAAGGTGTGGAAAGTTCAAATATCTGGGATCTATGATCACCAACGAAGCAACCGTGGATGACGACATCAATCATCGTGTCATCTTCTTTGATCGAAAAATGTGCTTTGCTTTCCAGCAGGAGTAACGAAGCTTGAGGGTAAGAAGTTCCAAAATCCGAAAGAGTCTTTACGAAGCACGACCAGCTCAGTTAGTATTGCCATGTTCCAATGATGGACCCTACGAACACCGTCAAAAGGGCAATGTCAATCAACGTTTTTATAAAAGCGCTAAAAAGAGGCTGCCCTAAGAACTCTTGGATCAAACTAATGCAGTAACAACAGTATTTGAGGAGGCCTACAGAGGTTGAAAAAGGCGATCCCAACATAGTATCCCAGGTAGGGATTCAGTAAAGTGGATTTAATCTCTACAACTCTGATAATAATGCTAATTAAAAGAAAAGAAGAATGACCTTAAAGGTTGTACAAAGATCTATTTATTTCAAATAGGAATTTGTGAGTCGTCTAAGGGTAGTTTACACTTTTAATGGTGATCGGTGAGCAATTGACATACCGTTCTGAATTTTGAGCAGAAAAAGGACTAACATTAGTCTATTTCGAAGGAAAATAAAGTTTCTGATGGATATTTTGTCATGTTTTGGAATGTGGCGAATAAGCGAGACGGTACCATCACGTTCACCGTTCAAGATGTGACGGTCTTCCACAAAACTAAATCAAGTCGATTTAAGGCCCCGCTTTTGAGCGAAAATACAATCCAATGGTACCTTTGAATCCCATTCCCATCGGATGTCTAGAAAAATCGCACCTAAATCCAATAGATCAAGCGGATGCAAAATCGCTAAGTCTAGAAGCAGCGTTTATAAAAACGCATATACAGCCTTATCCGACCTCTTCTTTATTTGCGAGACTGTTTTTTTCATTGGCGGAGCATAGGTTCTCTTCTTGCCCTAGCATTCTTTCAACGTGATGCCTATTTAGGAGCTGCTGTCCAATTCAAGAGCCGTCAGCCAGGATGTTGTTTCAATGTCGTTGAGATGGGAAAGAACTTAGTCTTTCTTCTTTACTCACTGCTCTAGGTTTGCTTTGAAGGGCTTTGCAATTGAGCAAGCTCATTACCCTATTACGAAGTTAAGGTTAACCTACGGAAGGTTTTACGACCAAAAAGATTGTTGGTGTTTATTGTATGTGAAGCACTTAGACGCTCTCGGTATTCTCTGGTTTTTCCAGGTATGCTTAGGCTTGCAAAGTTTAATATCTTCTTCAACGCGGTTCGTAGCTTCTTCTCATCATGGAAATCTGAATCTACAAATAGCTTTTATATTTGATATTTTCCGTTTCGCCATTTCCTTTCGGCACAGCTACGGCTGCTTTTTTGCTAGCCATGTTAAATTCTTTTTTCACACTTTTAAATTTGTGTATCCTTTTCAATAAAAAACAAAGTGACTGTTTCGTACTTTTCTGCATTAACACAAAGCGGTGGCAAATTCATTTGGGACGTTTTAAAACTACAATTAAAAAGCAAGAAATGGAATAGAAAAATACCACAGAAGCTGCAACTAGCGCTCAAAGAGAAGAAACGCATACATGGTGTATTTTTAATTAATATAAAACAAAATGTCTTTTGGTAAGCGCGAATTAATGACAAAAAATTCTCAGACTATCAGCACACAAGGGAATATGTCAAAGGATGTTCTTAGAATTTGCGAAAGTACTAAGTGCAACATTGGTCTGAAAACAGCTCCCACAGTTTTGCAAACAGAAATGCATACTTTTCGAGATCGACTAGGGACTGCTAACCAAAAAGCTGTCTGCTAAGGTGGCCTTCGAAGCTGGATTATAAAAACAGTGAAACAGAAAGTGTTTCGTGAAATTGCTTTCGACTTAAAAATAAACCCTTTTTGCCTCGATTAGATGCGGGTAAGGGACAAAGATTGGATAAAGGAGTACCGCAAGGTTCTGTGGTAAGCCTGTTACTGTGGAATGTAATTTACGGCAAAATAGTTAAAACTAATAATTTTATAGATTTTGTGAGAAACAGCGGTTAACAGTCGAGCAATTTGGAATCGCTTTAACAGAGAACTAAAAACCTTCAATAAAGTCCTTTTTTTACATTAGAGAAACCGCTTTTAATTTAATTTCAGGGTATGGGTAGGCGTAAACGAGAGAATAGGCAGGCACTCAATCGTTCATCCAAATCATTGACCGCCAAACACTAAGTGCTCGTTAGACTCACATTTGATCCTACCTTATGAATGCTTCATCGTCAGCAAAAAAAGAAGAACCTGCTTTGAAGTCCGACACTACTTTGAATCATCGTCTCTGATGTACATCGATTTTAATAGAAAGTTTTCATTGATTTGTTGAGTGCGCCAATCAACAAAGTAGCTTATAGCTCGTGTTACCCGACAAATCGATACAAGGACAAGGCGCCTACACACTTATCCGCACTTCCTACTGTTCATCGATATAGAAAGACATCGTTACCCAATCCATATAGGTAGTTGCGATTGGTGTTTGTATTTTTTTTCTCGATTTATTCAATTGTCCTTGGTCAAACCTTGACAGCGAATAGAAGGGGACTGAGCTGACTATTTCAGATACCAAAAACGAAACAATTTTCAATCGCCTTTCAAAAAAACTAAATGTTTATGCAGCCGTTCTTGGGGATATAGTAAAAGCGAACAATACCTCCGGAGTAGACATCTCTGAATATGGCGTGGTAAATTATACGACGTGGTAAATCTAGCCAGATTCGAACACACCGAAGGCATGTGTCGACCCACTTCGGACTGAAAACACATTGCTAGATACTGAGATACTTTGAAATAAACATAATAAAGGCTGTTTTTTTAGAGGTTGGTTTTTCGAATAGAGATAAAACTGACATTTTGTGGTCAAATCTGGCAACTCTAATGTCTTTTATGTTCAGTTTGGTTTGCCATTTCATTATGGACAGGTTGACATATGAATTTATTTCGAAAACAATGGTTCAGTTCGCGAAGTTAACCGCAAAATTTTGTTCAGTGATGAGGCTAATTTTTGGTTAAATGGCTATGTAATCAAAGTTGCCGTATTTGGAGTGAAGAGAATCCACATGAGACCCTTGAAACGCCATTACATCCACAAAAACTGACTGTTTGGTGTGCTCTATGGGCTGGTGGAGTCATTGGGCCATACTTCTTCCGAATTGATGCTGAAGAGTCAGTTACCGCCATGAAAACAGACTATTTTGTTCCCGAGTTGGATGGCATGAATGTGGATGAGATGTGGTTCCAACAAGACGGCGCTACATGCCACACAGCGCACGTCACAATCGATTTATTGAAGGAAACATTCGATGAGAGCGCATAATTTCGCGGAATGGACCTGTCAATTGGCCACCAAGATCGTGTGATTTGACACCATTGGATTATTTTCTTTGGACTTGGAAGCCAACATTCGTGGCGTTATTGCCGACATACAGCCCCAAATGCTTGAAAAAGTGGTTGAAAATTGGACCTCTACTCTTGTCTATATTCGAACCTGCCGCGGCGGCCACATGCCGATATTAATTATCCTTCCAATAAACCCAAATTTATGGACATTAAAACGATTTTCTTGTGCTTTATTTCAATTCGAACCAGGACCGCGCTTGTCGTTTACAGCCATCATCATTCCCATACTAAGACCCATGCGCTTGTATTCACAAACGATGTTCGCCATAATTTTTATAATTCGCTTCTTGTTTCGCAGCTCAAGCAGACGTCATTCTTTGGCCGAAACGCTTGCTTTATAGTTTGTTCACCAATAAATTGGCCACCTGTGTGAAGAGAATCGACGGCTTAAATAATACCGCCTTGATACTTGAATCCCAAAGTTTTGGTACCGTGATCAAAGCTAATCGTGAGCTCGAATTTTGCACACAAGGAGGAGCCGCTAATAGTCTAGCTTGAAGTCCTCCAATATTTTACATTTCCCGGAAAGGGCTACCTGCAAACGCCGGGCTATTCCGTGTGCTATTTGGTTTGTAGCTTGCTATTTAACGACTTTTCTGTTGGTAATTATAATAACGATAAACCTGCGGATAGGATAGGTAAATAAAGTGGCCGATTTGATACCACCACTCACAAGGTCCTTGGATCCACCCGGCAGAATTGAGGAATTTTATGATATCATTGAAACCGTTATTCGAGATGTCAGAAAGGTCGTCAGCGAGTCGCCAAGCGCTCGGTGAAAATACGGTTTATTTTTAATTAACGTATAGTGAGAACATCGGCAATGGGTGTCATGAGGTATGCCGAGCTTGGCAGCGTGGGTGCCTAGCCTAATGACCACCGGTTCTGCGACATCCGCACGCGTTCTGTGTATGAGGTTAAGGGTCCTAGGTTTGTTGTATTTGGGCCAAATCTTCTTAGAAATTACGCAATTTTTCAAGTTCCTTCACCTAGAATCTGTCTTCGTCGCGAAGTGTGACGAGATTATCCCCGTCACAAAATCACGCGGATAGGATACTAACAAGTCCTTTTGCAGTCGATTGATTTGTGGATGGCTAGCTAATGAATTTAGTTTGTTAACAGCGATATTGTCTCAGCAAACCCGATTAATTTGAGGTCCGGTATCGCTCTAGTCAGAACTCCATTTCAAATAATGTTTCATTAGAGTGCCGAGTATATCTCCTTGTGGGACACCTGCCAATAAGCTGATTGTTTCCTTCTTCTAGACATGTTGGCCCTATTTATATGAATATGTCTAATCTCCTTTAAATACCTGCTATGACTGTCTTATTTTAAATGCTTTACGATTGCCGTAGTTATTATTGGGAGGTCCTCTTTATTGGTCTCCGCAATGAGGTATGTTGTCCTCCCTTATATTTATTCGCAATAATCTGTACACGACCCTTTGCAAGGACGGAGATTGATAAGAGCGTCCTTGCAGCGCAGCCTCCATTTAATAGCGCTTGTCATAAAGGCAATTTTAACATCCTAGCAACACATTTTAACATCCCGAAAGTGTAGATGCGAGACTGAAGGACAAACAGAAATAACAGAAGCTGTTAAGTAAAAAAGGGTGGTAGGTCTTAAAAACAAACAGGGATCACTCAAATGGACAACACTAGCATTGGATTGACTTCATTGACTTATCCGAAACCGGGAGGTCTGCCGAAGTTTTCTTTTTTAAAGGCCGAATCGGCGAACTCAAAGAAGAATGTGGACAAAGGTTTCAGGAACTTCTCCTCGTCTCTGGTTGTCCATTAAATATTTTTAATTTTCAATAAACCAACACTTTTTGCAGCTCTTTAGCTATTGTTATCAATCAGTCATCCAATTGGGGTTTCAGTGAAATCAGCTCAAAAAGAGCTCAAATATTTACAATTTGAAATGGGGTTGTGTCCTCGCTAAGTCTGTTGGTATTCCTACTAAATTTTCAATTCAAATAAAATTCTTCTCAATATTTTCCTCGTCCAAGTCTAACCCTGAACTGGAAACTAAGTACAAGTCTTCCATAATCAACCTTCACCGAGTAAATTATCCTCTGTCTCTGATCTCTCTCTTGTTCACACGACTGTTTATAGCACTCACACATAATCATCCATCCGACGACAAATCGCCCTAGTGCACCCACTATATCTATGCACATTCAAGTCCTATGTCGATGTTTGTCTAATCGCCACCTATTCCCATGGACATGGAGCTGAGAATGGATTCAAGCGCATAGACAGCCGTCACGGGTGAATGGTTTCAATCTGAAAATGTGTGTTGGGCGGCGACATATGAATGAATGAGTCCGTCGCTTGGTAGGTAGTCAGTCGTCTCTTTAATTTTAAAGGCGCCTTCATAGAGTGTGCTCTCATTTTCTTCTTCCTTTTACAAGGATGCTACACACTACATCAACATCATATGCATGAGGCTCTGTTTTACTATAAAATTCAACAAAAGAATGAAAAAAAAAAAAAAAAAAAAACCCACCTCTTGTGGGAATTCCCAACTGAGGAGGTACTCCAAGTTTGGCGCTTCATGCCAAACATACATGTATCTGTATCTAGGTTCGCTATACCCGGGTGATTCTCTCATTTTATGATTACGATAATATTTGGTAGATTATGAAAATCGTAGTCCTCTTTAAAAAGCCACTGTAAAAAGGATGTGAATTTGCTAAAATAGGATGAGAATGAGTCCTGGTAAGGATGGGATTTTTTGGCAGCAATTCCATTCTATTGCCAGCGCATTGTGCGGGGGTAAATGTGTGTGTGAGGTTAGGAAATGAATACAATCGAGTGACAGGGATAATTTTTATGATTACACCGCAGGGAATAGTTATGTAGATAGTTTTAGTATGTATTTTTTGTTTTGTTTTATGGTTTTGTGGTGGCAGTGGTTTAACCATTAGAACTGTACTCGTTTGTTTTTCTGGAATTATTTCAATTATTTGTTATTGCTGGTGGTTTGAGTTTTGAGAGAGAGAGAGAGAGAAGAGTTCATGGGAAAATGTTCCCTTGTATGCAAATCAAGAGGAGTTTGGTGTTAAGTTATGACAGCTATCAAAAAATAAATAAATGTACAGAGAGCGCTGGGGAATTAATTAAATAAAAATTTCATTGGAAAATCTCGGTCAAATGTGTCGGAGTTTAGTTTTAAAAGGGGGACCGATTTGAAGTTTTGTCGTGGTCTATGAATTTTGGCAAATTAACCGGATTTATTGAAAGATGTGTATTCTCTTTCACAGATTTAGACAGAATTTAAGATTGTTTTGCTAACAGTTGGTAGAAGTAAGAAACACAATGAAATGTGTAAGCTTTCACAAATTTGTATCTTTTACACTGACTATTTTGCCCAAAAAGTGGGCGTGACAAAAAATTGATTTATGTAGAAATACAAAATAAATTTTCACTACCTTCTTGAAAAAGTGGGCGGATTTAAAAACATGATCCAGTTAAAAATGTAAAAAAAAAAATTTGTAGTCATTTTTCGTCGTAGGAGAATTTGAAACCATTGATATGGCAGTCCTTAAAAATGAACCCGAAATTTGCAGTCCTACGACGAAAAATTACTGCAAAGTCTCACGGGCAGTTAAAACGTTTGGTAGTTTGTTGAAAACATCGGAATTCAGCCTCGACGTCTGTACCGACACACATAAACGATGACTTTATGGTTTCGTTTACCTTTACTCGTGCAGCGGCAAGAGTACTTTGAGATATTAGCATACACAAATCCGTTGGTTCAGATTGTATCTTTCCTATCCATTCTGAAGAGGTGTTCTTTCGCGTTGGCAAAACAACTGCTTAAGCTTTTCTAGCTTCCCCAAAGAAAAAAGTCGCAAACGCGAAATTGGCGCGCTGTGTGTGCCGTAGCTGCCCCATCTCGCTGAAACTGAATGTCGCCGACTTCAAGGGCTTCAATTTGAAGTAGAAAAAAGCCCATTATCATGGTGCGATAGCGCTCACCATTGATGGTTATATTTTGTGCGGCTTCATTTTTAAAAAAAATACGAACCGATGGTTCCCCAGCCCACAAACCTGACTAAACAGTGCATTTTTGTGGATGTAACTGCAGTTCAAGACACTTTTCAGGTTGCTCATAAACGTTGGTTATTAACGTAACCATTGAGCCAGAAATGGTCTCATTACCGAACAGAATTCAAGCCTGATGGCTACAATGCTTAAACGAGTTGTATTTTGTAAGTCCTTAAACCAAGATCCTCGTGTAAAATCTGTCAAGTTTTCGAATACGATAAACCAATATGTTGAGATCGGCGTCGAATTGATTGCTTACGGTTTTAGGCACACTCACCGCTACAGCCACAATACTCTTCTCGAAGTGCACGAAAATAGTTGAATAATTGGAAGTCTTTCAATGGTGATTGAATATTTAATACGAAAGGCACGACACCATAAGTAGTTACGCGTGATCTGTCAAAAAAACCTCTTGGTCACCCGCTATAGTCCTTATATTTTGACATTATACATGAATGGCACTTGCGTCACTGAAACCGAAAGGTGTTTTAATGGCAAGCTTCCTTGAAACTACTAGATATTCGATATCGACAAAATGTAGGGAAACGTCTAGTCTTCTTTAAGAGGTGCATTTCATTACCTCTGATCTGGCAAAAATTCACAAGGCGTGTTCGCCTTAAAATTGGGTACGACACACTTTTCTGGTTCGGTGCACCAATTACATATTGTGATCTACTTGACGTGACTACGTAGCCGTACAACACGAATGAAGAATTATTTTCAATACTCCCCTTTTCTTACCCCTTCATTCGACACCACCAAATCCAAATAGAACACTAATGTCGCAGTCCTTGTTCCTCCTGCATTGCTGGACATACTGTTCGTTCGTGTACTGTTGACCTCGGGTGGTGTGGGGTTATCATCATCGACCATAGATGCTATTGTCGAGTAGTATCTTATGAATCCGTGTTGTCTTTCGGTTAGATCACCTTCGCCCCGGACGGCTGCCGGCCATCGTGGTTACAGCATTTTTTGTTAAGAGTTTCTACTGTTCATCATACACAGGGTAAAGGGATCGAAGTTTATGTTTTCAGTGAGAGCCAAACTTCACCCAAGGCCTTGCTCAAAGATTTATTACATTTTGAAATCGTTGGAAGGCTGAATCTCTGAGTTTTGTTTGGGTTTCGGGTCGCGCATATGGAAAAGCTACTTCAGTGCGTCGCCTCCCAACAACTTAATTGGCATCTGCATACAGATGTCGGTACAACACTTTTTTTTTGTTGGTTCGAAAAGCGAAGAGGTCATACATTCAGCGTATCGTGCAGCCAAGGTAATGTTGTAATAGGCGCCTGACGAAAAACACAAACCCTTAAGCTGAGCAGCGAAGTTGCGTGAGTGGTATCAGCCGTCTGCGGAAAAAGGGTAGAAATCTCCACCCAGATACTGTTGTCATAGGCACCTGCATGGCGAAAATTACCTAACATCAAACCAATAAAAGATAAATATTGTGTCGAAATTCTGTATGAAGGATACTAATCGAGTATGATAACGAAGATGTTAACTAAGTTCGTTGTCTATTTGTATGGGGGACGTACTGAAGTAGCTTTTCCATATACGCTTCCTGGTCATACTGAAATCATGGGAGTTAAGATCTCCGACGAACTGGATCGTCAAGGTTCGGCAGAAGTTTTTTCAGGACCTGTACCTGTGTTGGGTCTGCCGGCATCCCTAGTAAGGATGACTGTATCGGCTGCAGACACACTCTCTGATGACACGATTCTTCGGGCTGCAGACAGACCTTACTAGTCTGACTGAATTTCGGTCTGTCTGAAGACTGCGGGCGCCAAGCTTTTGCAAAGCACCTTAAGGCACTAAGCTTAAATGATACATTTGTATGTACAGCGCAAGACATTTCCTCTGTGACTGTTCTGTGTTTTGGTACAAATAGTCGGATAAATTACTAAAGTAAAAATAAGTGTCTGGCGGGGAGTACAAGGAGTGCTCTAAGGGCTTATAAATAAATGGTATGCAGAAGGTGACATAATACGGAGCTTCTTTAAAACTTTTATAAGGCTTGTCTAGAGCAAAAAAATTATTATAACATCTATACCTCCGAACAGTTAGAAGTTTTATTTTAAGACCAAATCAATTACTTTGAAGGATGGCAACATAGCCTTATTATCACCTTATTAAGGGTTAGGAAGTAGGCAGGGTATACATTTCGCTCAAGTTCTTAAAGCGTATGGATGTACGAAATTCGCTTTTGATATCTCCTTAGCTACAATAGACGTCGCATTGCGGTGTTCACTTAACTCCTCGCAGAAGGGTTATAAAACTTCTTTTATATTCCCTACTGATGAACTATTGACTTTATCAAAGTTTTATCCTATGTTAAGCAAAAAGGCCCAAAAACTCATCGGCAACTTCTTTCTATTCAAATTTCCTTAGAATAACGTCAAGTACGTGATAATTTCTTACAATAAAATAGCCTCTGAAGGCTACGACGTCGTCGACGACGATATATACAAAAGGTCAATCATTTTGCTACTTAAAGCAACTTATTACGTATCAACAACGGGGGCCAGATCTAGAACCCTGACCTCTTATTGACTTAACTTAATATTTCAAATAATACCATTTGAAATTCTCTTTTTCTCTCCCACTCGTTCAACAAATCTCCCTTTTTAGATTTAATCCACTCTGACAAGATGAAGGACATGAATGCGAAGGACTACATAGATATTTATATTCCTCGATTCATATTCACTGCGATAAAAAAAAAAAAAAAAAAACCAAGAAGAAAGAAAGATTGTACGTGTCTATTTTTAGACATCGCACATTGTACAAAAAAAGAGATATCCCTTCTGATAGCGTCCTGCGAAGACGTAACTGCATCTCTTCAAATTATATTCTCTTCCATTTCATGGTAATTTCAAGATGGGTGAGTAGAAATATACCCACACTGCACATAAAGCCAGTTATAAGGATCCCTTCTTCTTTTTCTCTCTTTTTCTTCCTTTTATTAAATAAACTATGCAAATGCAGCCCACTTGGAAATGTTGCTTCTTTAAATCCATTTACAACGACCACTTTCATAATGATCCTTAAGCATAGAGTATTTAGTTGCTGCATCTGTGCTTTTTCAAGTACATGTTGGAGAGAAAAAGTAAGCAGTTTTTAGTTGCTGCCTCTCTCTTACGAAAGACATCCCAGATACCTACTCCGTTACAAGTACTTAATAATATAAATAATAACAATCTGAGACTACACTCACTGAGTTTAAAATGTATTTTTTCAATATCCTTTTTCGCTGAAAGCATTTCCTGCAAACTTGAGTCTTTAAGAAATATACATATCTTTAATTCACAAATCTTCTTAAAGATCCGAGATATTTCACCATCGAATTAAGGCAATAAGAGGAAAGAAAAAGCACATTATTTTCTTCGTTTCCTGATTAGGTTGGGTAATTTCAACGACGATAAGCCCACATGTATCCTTGTTGTTTACCTTTTTGTAGGGCGCGGCGCAACCGATAGGGACCGCAATACATTCATTTTCTTGTTGTGTTTGATAGGTATATCATGTTATGATTGGAGAAGGGAAGAAACTCGTGTCGGAAAATGCCATTTCCAGGAATCCTCCAGAAGGAATTGGGTTTTTATTTTATTTCTGTTAAGCGCGTACTTTCTCCTATATATGTAGGTACAGTATCTAGTATCTGCTTCGTCGTTGAGTGTTAGACCAGAGTAAGAAAAGGCAGCTAAAAAAAAAATGTAACCGAGTGTACTGAAAGTTCATCGAGTGGAAACTATGAAGAATTTCTGGGGTTTAATCTGCGCCATGGAGTGGATTTAGATGGTTTCCGGTTGTTGTTGGTTTGGGTTTATTTTTAGAAAAATTACTTGATCATTTGGAATGTGTAATTTGTTTTGGGAGATTTATGTTTCCGTTTTAAAGGCTTTTTAAAACAAATTGTTCGATGTTGGCCATTATTGATGATGATGTGTCGCCGCGCATCTACAATTTGAACTTAACATTATCTTTGATGAGCGACAACTGCGCAATGGTTGGGCGTTCAAATTCATATCGAAGTGATTGAATGGTGAAGCGCGAATTGGAGGTTTTTTTTTCGGGGACCTTAGAATTCTAGTATTTATTGCATAATTTTAGGAGCAAGAAATTATGGTTTACACAGTTCCAATGTGTAAATTGCACTGTCTCCCAGCGGGCAATATTGCTTAGGCTCTTGGTCTTCCGGTGAAAACATCTGTATACCAAAAACTAGTTCAAACGGTGTCCGTTTCGTGCTTCTCGGGACAGTTGAGTTTACTATCATGCCTGTACTACTTCAAAGATTCTTCGATAGACAACTTCGTTAACGTTTCGACGATGATTTTATTCATTCGCTCAACTTGTCCGTTCCCTCTTGCTACAAGAATGTTTCTTTCAGTACCCTTTGTCCCTTTGTCGGTAATAACACGATGCGGATTTTCAAAAGGCTTGGCTCTGGAGCTCGAATTTTTTCAGTACTTCCCCTGTATTACACGATTTCTCTGGATACATCCACGTAAACTTTGTAAATGCGTCTATTATCACAAGCAAATACTTGTAAGCTTTCGCTGTCAATGGAAGTGGTCCAAGATGATCTAAATGGAATGTGTGTAGAGGAACATCCATCTTTTCGATTGGATTTAGAAACCCTTCCTGCTTACCTTGCTTCTTTACTGATAAGATGCATGCGACGCAGTTTGCGATCCTACGTGCAACAAGCTTCCTTAAATTGGGAATGAAGTAGTCCTGGCGGAGTACAGCCTCAACCTTGTAATCAGCTCCCTTCTCACTGTTTTTGGTATTACTAAACGATGTGCCCCTTCCATTTCGAAGCTTATAATGACTCGGCAGTTCTCGTCTGCTGGTTGTGCTCTTTTCACTGCTTGCAGAATGCCATCTTCGATTCTGTGCACCACTGGGTACCTACTTAGCGCGTCGGCGTGCCGCATACTACTTTTGGAACGATGATGAACCTTATCCCAATGTGCTATCCTGCTGTTGAGATTTTTCTTCGCCATTGTGAGCTGAAATGCCTTGCAATCTCTTCAAAGCTTTTACAATGGCGAGTACTTCTAGGTCGTAGCTGAGATAGTTTTTTTCAGCCGGTGTGGTTTTGTAACTGAGGTAAAAGACAGGGTGGTACTGCCCATAATCATGCTTCTGGAGTAGGACGGCGCCATACCCCTTCTTACTAGCATCGGTGTAGAGCTGTGTAGGGAGGCTTGGGTTAAAAAGTCTTACCAGAGGAAGAACCTATATGCTGTTCTTCATGAATGCTGCATTCGTTGATTCGTCCCATCTAAATTTTTCACTTTTCTTTGTAAGGTCCGTCAACCGTTTTGCCAAGAGTGCATAACCCCGCACAAAATTTCCGAAAAAAATCCAATGAGACCAAGAAAGCTCATAACATGCTGTACGTTAATCGGAGTGGGAAATTTTCGAACTGCCTTAATTTTGTCTTCTGATGGTCGAATGCTAACTTCTTCAACGATGTGACCCAAAAACTCGACATCTCTTTTAAAAAACTTGCATTTTTGCCATTTTATTAACAGTCCAAAATCTTTTAATCTTTCCATCATTTCCTCTTCGGTGCACGCTGAAATAATAATATCGTCCATGTAAACCAGCACCCATCCCTTCCGTATCAACATTTTGAAAATGATGTTAATAAACCTCTGAAAGGCAGAATGCAAATGGAACCTTTCTGAACTCGTATTGTCCATCGGGAGTGACGAAAGCCGTGTATTACATGCTGCTTTCCTCGATATCGACGTGAAAGAAACCATTTCGCAAATCTAGGGTGGTAAAAAATTCGGGCCTTAAAAAGAGCCTCTAGAGTCTCCTCTATATTCCGCAAAGGGTACCTGTCCCGAATTACCTTGGCATTCAGTCTGCGATAATCAATACCGATTCGATAGGTACCGTCTTTTTTTTCGTTCTATCACTTGTATAATGCCCTCTCTCCAACCACTCATGGATCTGCAAGTTCACTAATTCGCGTTCCTTATCTCCCAGCCTTCGGGACGGCTCATGAACAGGTCTCTCATCTTCTAAATTTATCTTCATTTTAAAGCAAGATGTTGCAATCTTCTTAGGATTATAGGTCTTGATCAACTCCCTTAACGTTTTGTTATTACTAAGTTCAGTCAAACCAAGGAATTCTTCAGCTTCTTCACCTGTTGGTACCGAACCAGCGAATCAGATTTACGTGCGCCAACATAAACTTTTCATTTTCTGGCTCATCTCTGTACGCAAGCACCCTGATCTTTTCAAGTAAAATTGTGGCACACCCCAACATATTCTTCCGTTCATCCAGCTGTCGGGAACAATATCAAAATCTAACTTGTATGACTCGGATTCAATTATCACGTCCAACCGTCCAACCGTCCATCCCGGGGCCGTCATAACTTTCGATACCAAAATTCTTTGTAATTGACTCCTTTATAATAGTAATGTCACCCCGTATCCAACAGGGCATTAAAAAATCTTACCACGGATTTCAATTTTACTTTTTTTTTACTGAACTACCAGCTCTTTGCCCTACGCCTGTAGGGCAACATTGCTTAAGCTCTTGGTCTTCCGGTGAAAACATCTGTATACCAAAAACCCAGTTCAGAACTGGCTTAGCGGAAGTTTTATAAGAAAGCCTGGCTTTAAGACTTGAACGCGGGCTCTTCCCAAATTTGTCAAACCAAGAAAACCTAGTCACTGCCGCGCAGGGAATAGTAGATGTATTTAAGCAGCATTTCCAGCAACAGCTAAACGGGCATCATGCAGAGATAGAGATGGTGTAGGGAAAAGAACCCCACGTCCAGTCAGTGAAGAACCAGAACGCCGCTCAGTATAGAAAAAGTTGGCTTAATTATTAAAAAGCTCAATAACAACAGGTTCGCCAGCAGAGTTCTTCAAATACATGTTGTGATGTTTTGGTGGGGCGAATGCACACCAAACCATCAATCAAGTTTTGGAAAAAGTTTTTAGAAAATCATGCCCGATGACTGGACCAGCGATGCTATATGTCTTGCAAGAACAATCGGCGTATACTGTGTGAACGTCGCGGCCGGCCCGCCATATCGATCATAGACCAAATTTTCACACTTAGCCAAATTCTGAAAAAGACCAACGACCATCGTCTTTAAGACCGCATATGATAGTATTCATCGGCCGGAGCTCTACACGGCGGTGTCCGAACTAGGGATTCCGGCAAAACTAACCTGATTGTGTCGAAAGACGCTGGAGAAGACGCGGTACAATGTGTAGTTTGGCAACAGCTCGCCTGAACTCTTCCAAACATGCACCAGATTTCGGCAAACTAACGCGCTATCATTTTGACTTCTTCAATCTTGTTCCTGAGCAGATAGTGCGCAGAGCAGGTGTCAACAAGGAAGGCTACAGGGATATGCGACGATATTGACAACATCGGACGATCCCAACGTGCCTTGGTGGAGGCTTTTACGGCTATTGAAGAACAGGCAAAACCAATTGGCCTTTGAGTGAATGAGGACAAAATACATCCTATCAACAAACAAACAAACAATCATCTGTCGACTGGGACAAAAATGTCACTATAAATAGCACGAACTTCGAGGTAACTAAGGTCAAGTTAAGTCATCTACCTCGGTATAAACATCAACTCCACGAATGACAACTTAGTGGTGATCCGAATTACCCTAGGATACCGCTGCTACTTCGATTAGACGAAGCAAATGGGTTCAAAACTCCTAACTCGAAGGACAACGTGTATGCTCTATGGAGTTACACTGCGCCGATTGCTGGACGGAGAATTAATACTGGAATCTATCGAAAGAAAAATTCTTCGACCGATATATGGTCCTGTGTGCGAGAAGGGCGAATGAAGGAGAAGATACAACGGCGAACGCTATGAGCTGTACCCAAGATGAGAAAGTAGTCCAAGAAGCCAAAATCCGTCGACTATATTGGTTCGGCCACATCGAGCCCCATGATCGGGACAACAAGGAAGGCCAGAGGGCTTGGTCTGGAAAACTGGAAGCAGCGTGCCCGGGATCGCAGAGGATGGACCGGCACTCAGGCAGGGAACCTTAACGGGTCGGGTGCCGGATAAGTAGAGTGGCTATCTTTGGCAAAGTGAAATTGCAACGTCCAACCTGTTCGCTTTATTAAAAACATTTCAAAAATCAAGCTCCGATATAGACGAATAATTCTGTCTCATTTGAACTGCCAATGGACACCTAGGCCTTAATACTTGTTGTTTTCAAATGACCCCTTTCACAGTTTCTTCATCTAAATGCTTCTCGCAATAAAATATTCCAGCTTCAAATACTTTATAAAAACGTGCATGCCATACTTTGCGATTAAGATGGGCCTAAAGTGGTCAAAACCGCGAAAACTTTACATTCACCTTTTTTTAGACGGAGTTCGAGACATGCACCCATTTTGGAATGTTTTGATCGCAAACTCGCTGACGCAGCATGTCGCAAGCACATACAGTGAAGTATTTGGTTAGTAATTTGGTCTAAGGCACCCTAAGTTTGAATTCCTCCACAATTTTTTTTCAAAAAAAAATT